>JAGFNQ010009432.1:0-283973 GCA_024364735.1 Boesenbergia rotunda
TGGTTTCAGTAGGCAGTTACCTTATCCGGGAATGCATGGTTAATGCCGTCAGCACTTATATGGTAAGTGTTGTTAGTATTAGTTGTTGGTGGATACTGTATCCAATGACGAAATTTGGGGACCAAATTTTTATTAGTGGGGGAGGATGTTAAATCCGAGACTTTTGTGTTGTTCTGGAAAATTTTTGGAAAAGGTCCTAGGGCTTCCGGGTCTCCAGATGAGGTTTAGGGGATTTAATGGATTTAAAACTAAACATTAAAGGGGTCGTTTGTCAAAATGTTCAAACCTAGGGGTACAAATTGAATAAAGTTAAGAGTGTTGGACTAAACTGCAAGATGGACCTCTTAAATACCTTGACCTAATCCCGTATGTTTCGGTCGAACACCATCACATCACGCGAACGCAGCCAATCTTCCCCTTTCGCCTTCCTCCTCCTCTCGGATCGCCGGTGCCAGAAACTGGCCGATCGACCGGCGTAGACCAGCTGCCAGCTCCACCTTCCTGCCCTGGAAACGAACGGGAGGGCAAGGGTCGTGCCGCGAGCCATCACTGCAACGCACCAACCCGTTCCACACCACCTCAGGCTTGGGCTAACCAGGTGCTGCGATTGCTGTGTTTTTCCACTCGTCTCTCGCGGACGGCTTTGCTCCGGTGAAGCATGCCGAGAGGGAGGAGTGTTAGATACTGATAACACTCACCGATCATCAACAAGACGGAGGCAGTCTCGCTGCACTGTGAGGTTGGATTGTGTCAAAGTTGAGCAAGGGAGTTTCTATCAGCGAAAGTTCAAGGTAAGGATTGATTCTTCCACTACTGATCTAGAATGGATTAAATTTGGATTCTATGATGGATTTGGGTTTCGATTCTTTCCTTCTCTTTACTACTGTGCCATCTGATACCTTGCGATGAAATTGTTGGAATGCTAGATTCCAATTCGAGTGGGACCGGAATCTGTTGATCCCTGTCCAGTTTGTTGTTGTTGGATTGTTGCTACAGCCATAGGTGAGCTACTCTTGTTCAGATTTGATGTTCCTAGGAAATTTCTATGGATCCCAATGAATGCCTTCGGTTCATTTGTTTTCTGCCCTTATGCTACTGCCGTGAGTTGATTTGGATGTTGAAGTGTGTATTAGTTGGGCTTTTGTATTAAGTTGTTAATGCATTGCTAGGAGTTATGTATTCAGATAAGGAATTTTGTTCTATTTTGTCATCTGCCTATAGATTTTGATTATAATTGGGGTATGAGCTTTGACTTTGGGTTTTGTGATCTTGTTAAGTTTGTGCCAAAAGATCATTGTTGTATGAGAGAGAGAGAGAGTTATCTATCGATTTGTTCTGTTGCTATGTGATCATGGAATATTTGGATGAATAAGTAGAGATCTTGCTATGGTTTTACTTAGGGTTTCAGTATGATATTGGATCTCCATACTAGGAGAGTGTGTTGGAGTGTTTCTGATCTTGGTAGTGAACATGTGGTGGTATGGTTTCCCTTTTGTTTTGCCGAGATGTGTCTTTTGATCTCTGTTGATCCGGTTTCGTGATTCTATGTTTCAGGATTAGATCTGATGTTTGGTGGAAGTTTTGATCTTAATTTAGATCTTGGGTTAGGTTCAGATTAAACCTAAGTTTGAACCCCACCGCGAAAACTTATGATAATCATCTAATTTGGGATAATTAAATGATTACGGCAATTAGGTAAACTCTAATATGGTTTAGGGATTTTCTGGCTAGTTGCTATTCTATTTTGTAATAGCTATTAAATATGTCCTTTGGTACAGGGCATTGATTTGGACTTTTGGGTTGCGGAGTATCAGACGGGAGGTTCTCTTCGTATACAGACTCCTACTTTGAGGCGGGTACTTCTTGCTTATCTTCTTTAGATCCACATTATCTTTATGCCTGGCTATTTGTTATTGATGCAGTAGGCTGATATTGACCTTTATCTGCAACCATTTTGTTATCCTGCTTGATACTTATGCTTGACCTTGGATATGATCTAAATTTCTTTCTATACAGTCTCGTTTATTGTTATTTGATTCTGTATAGCATTGGTATGAGTATGAGTATGTGGATAGGGATTAGCATACCCTTGTATGGTTGCATTGGTTGATTCTGGTCATACTTGCATGTGTGTCTAGATATGGACTGATTGGGTTATTATTGCATGTCACCTGATATCTGCATTGGTTGATCCTGTTATTACATGTATGTGCACTTAGATGCATGATGGTTAGGTTATTATACCTGTGATCGACCTATGCATGTTATGTTGAGTTATCTCTGATGACCTGGTAGGGGTTGCATGTGTTTGAGTCATGCACCATACCTGCACTTTTGCATGCCGGCGATCAGCGACTCCCTTGTGGTTGAGCCTATCATCTTCCGGTACATGATATGCACACACGACCACTCATGGGTTAGTGGATACCGTTGGGTGTGTGCATTTGCCCGATATTGCTCCGGACGGTCACTATTTGGAGGGTGGTTCCAGTGCGTGGTAGCAGCTAGGGATCCCTTCTCTTCCCATAGACCAGAGGAGATGAGAGCAACGCTCCCTCATATATACATGAGGTAGGGGGGTGGTCCCCTGCCAGCATCCTGTCCACTCGGTCACTCAGGAGCAGTGATAGCAGGGTGCGTACAGTGTCACAGCTATACCCACTCGGCCGACACAGTATCGCCTGTCTCGGTGGCTTGACTGGAGTTAGGGGGTGACCATGACATTGCATCATGTGCATATGATGCATTGTGCATTTTGAATGTGATTGCTGCATTTATTTGCTGCACTTGTTTGACATGCATGTACAGGAGGTACTTTTGATATGGTTTGATGACCCTGCACTTGCTCGTGTCGGTACGAGTCTTTTATGGTATGGATAGACTGATTTCTGGTATGTACAGTCAGTTGTTATTTTCAGTTATGCATATTCTGCTATTCCTGTTGAGACTGTATCCTGTTATTTCTATATAGCTGCTTTAGCTACTTTTCAGCCATGCATATCTATCTATATACCCGCGAGTCCACTTGGACTCACCACCCGTCGTAATATTTTTGTTTCAGGTTGATAGCACACCAGAGGAGCCCAGTTGCCTGTCCCGGGTCCCCACGACTCCATTTTGATGGGAGCTTCCGCTGGATTTGGTTTTCTTTTGATAGCATAGTTTATGTTTTGCATTTGTTTGGTTACCGAGGTCTTGTATTGGATTTATTCTCGTGGTATTGTATTTTTGAGTCCTCTGTTGGACTTTTGTGATGTCGTTTTGCTACGCGACTACCCAGGGGGCAGCTCAGGTGAGTATTACAGAGTTTTAGCATTTCGATATATTCATTTTCATATATTATATATCTATTTTGAGGCCTAAGGCCAATTTATAAACTGCGTGTGTTATGTGTTTGCGTAAATTGTCCGCCGGACAGGGGAAATGCTGTCCGATTTTATATTGGATCAGCGACTCCAATGGTCTCGGGGCGTGATAATTTATTTTGGTATCAGAGCCCAGGTTGCCGGATACCTTTGGGACTTGTGGATTTAGGTTTCCGTTGCGTATTGGATTTATGGATTTGTCGGAGTTAGATCTGATACCTACGCGGTAGGTGTCGGAGCTTGGGTTAGATGAGTCTACCCGAGTACATTTCGAATTTTCGGAGTCGTTTCATGGCGTGATTTGGACTATGGGACCTGGCGGCGACGGGACATCTCCAGGCGACAAATTGTGTAAGCTGATAAGGTTAGTTGACTTATACCTTAAGTAACCAATGGTTAAAATTGTAACAGGTATGACTAGGCGCGGACAAGCCCCTGCACCGAGACGTGGTCGAGGTCGGCCACGTATGTCTACTACTGGGTCTCCGGTGACCAGGGCACTCGGGGGACGGGGCCGGTCAGTCAAGGACAGACTCCTCCGGTAGTTCCGAGGCCCCCATCTCCACTGCTGTCAGCAGTTCCGACAGTACCCCCCGTGACTACCACACCATGGATTCCCACAGTACCAGCCTCAGTGCCTGCCACTGCATACTCAGCAGGACCATCCTCGATACCTGCTGCCATACCTGTATCGGTGCCTGCTACAGCATACTCAGCGGGACCATCATCGATACCAATTGCTACACCTGTACCGGTGCCTGCAGTACCGTACCCTGTAGTACCACCGTCGGCACCACCCGCAGCGTACCCTGCAGTACCTACACCTCCGGCGGTGCCTCCGGTTATCTACCCTTCAGTACCTTTCACGGGAGTTTCTACGACACCCACAGCTGTTCCTGCTCCAGCAGCTTATCCGGCCCCACCAGTGGCCCCTGTATCGGGATTTTTCATGGTTCCGTCTACTGTTTCTGGAGTAGCACCCTCTGCAGCTACACTGGTAGCTCCTACTACTCCCGCAGATTGGGCCAGAGCTAGAGCCCGGATACCCGCACTTGCAGAGTCGGTGAAAGGCTGATTCACATTATTCCACGGAGGATCTGATCCTAGGGCTGCCCGTTCTTGGTTAGAGACTTTGGAGGGTACCTTTTATTACATGGCCTGCTCCGAGTGGGAGAAGGCGGAGCTGGCTGCATACCATTTACGGGACGAGGCGGTTACCTGGTGGGCCTCGCAGTGCACGATTATCGGGGAGCAGCGCCTTACCTGGGCCGTCTTCAAGGAGGCGTTAGAGAGTCAGTACGTTTCGATAGCCTATCAGATGTCACAGCGACAGGAGTTCCTGACTCTGCAGCAGGGGAGTCGCACGGTTATGGAGTACAGCGCAGAATTCAACCGTTTGGCTGAATTCTGCCCCGAGTTGGTTACCGAGGATAGATCACGGATGCTCCACTTCACACGGGGACTAGTTGGGTATATCAAACTCCAGCTTGTCAGATTTAGTACTGCATCGTACTGGGAGGCTTTGGAGAAAGCCCTTCTGATCGAGATGACCCGACAGGAGGTGAACGTAGAGAAAAAGAAAGGAAAGGAGTCAGCCCAGTCTCAGCCATCGCAGACCACAGGGCAGAAGCAGGGCAGCCAGAGTCTGGCAGCTCAGAGCACTTCTGAGGCATCATTTCGGCCGCAGAGGTCTAGACGTACCGTAGGAGGGTACTCCCAGTCTTATCAGCAGAGTCAGGAGCAGTCTACTGATAGATCGCACTGTGTATAGTGTGGTTCTCGACAGCATAGTAGGGTGGATTGTCCACTGGAGCATCCTATTTGCTACTACTGCAATCTCCCAGGGCACATGAGTCGAGACTGTGCGCTGAAGGCACACCACGAGGAGACTGGAGGCACGGGTCAGAGTGGGCATACTGCACATAGTGGCCATCCTGCACCGACAGGACCTTAGCGAGAACGGAGGATTCAGCATTCTTTCAGTCCACCTCAGACAGCCACTCCAGCTATGGTTTATTGTATGCTGGGATATGAGTACATCAGTACCCCAGCGACATCTCAGAGTTCTGTTTTAGCACCCCCGCAGCAGTACATGCCACCGCCTCAGCATTTCCCGATTTATCAGACTGCACCGTATCAGCATCAGACTGCGGTTGGAGCATCTGTACCTCAGCCTCTGCCTCCACCACAGTCACAGCAGTATTCGGCAGTCCCACCTCCACCGCCAAAGACGGAACGAGTATATGCTGCCACCAGAGACGAGGCACCACGAACCGAGGGAGCGACTTATCACGGTATGATGTGTCATTCATGTATTTCCAGTTAAATAGTGATACATATGAGTTGTGTTCCATTTTGTGGCCATCACGAATAACTTTGGCTGAGGTCTAGCGAGTGTTTATGGCTAGATCCTGGTGTGTAGGGGTGCACTATTAGTTGGAGTGATTTGGGTCAATGACCAGTGGATATGGGAGACCATTGGTTTCGGTAGGCAGTTACCTTATCCGGGAATGCATGGTTAATGCCGTCAGCACTTATATGGTAAGTGTTGTTAGTATTAGTTGTTGGTGGATACCGTATCCAATGACGAAATTTGGGGACCAAGTTTTTATTAGTGGGGGAGGATGTTAAATCCGAGACTTTTGTGTTGCTCTAGAAAATTTTTGGAAAAGGTCCTAGGGCTTCCGGGTCTCCAGATGAGGTTTAGGGGATTTAATGGATTTAAAACTAAACTTTAAAGGGGTCGTTTGTCAAAATGTTCAAACCTAGGGGTATAAATTGAATAAAGTTAAGAGTGTTGGACTAAACTGCAAGATGGACCTCTTAAATACCTTGACCTAATCCAGTATGTTTCGGCCGAACACCATCACTTCACGCGAACGCAACCAATCTTCCCCTTTCGCCTTCCTCCTCCTCTCGGATCGCCGGCGCTAGAAACTGGCCGATCAACCGGCGTAGACCAGCTGCCAGCTCCACCTTCCTGCCCTGGAAACGAACGGGAGGGCAAGAGTCGTGCCGCGAGCCATCACTGCAACGCACCAACCCGTTCCACACCACCTCAGGCTTGGGCTAACCAGGTGCTGCGATTGCTGTGTTTTTCCCTTCGTCTCTCGCGGATGGCTTTGCTCCGGTGAAGCATGCCGAGAGGGAGGAGTGTTAGATACTGATAACACTCACCGATCATCAACAAGACGGAGGCAGTCTCGCTGCACTGAGAGGTTGGATTGTGTCAAAGTTGATCAGGGGAGTTTCTATCAGCGAAGTTCAAGGTAAGGATTGATTCTTCCACTACTGATCTAGAATGGATTAAATTTGGATTCTATGATGGATTTGGGTTTCGATTCTTTCCTTCTCTTTACTACTGTGCCATCTGATACCTTGCGATGAAATTGTTGGAATGCTAGATTCCAATTCGAGTGGGAGCGAAATCTGTTGATCCCTGTCCAGTTTGTTGTTGTTGGATTGTTGCTACAGCCATAGGTGAGATACTCTTGTTCAGATTTGATGTTCCTAGGAAGTTTCTATGGATCCCAATGAATGCCTTCGGTTCGTTTGTTTTCTGCCCTTATGCTACTGCCGTGAGTTGATTTGGATGTTGAAGTGTGTATTAGTTGGGCTTTTGTATTAAGTTGTTAATGCATTGCTAGGAGTTATGTATTCAGATAAGGAATTTTGTTCTATTTTGTCATCTGCCTATAGATTTTGATTATAATTGGGGTATGAGCTTTGACATTGGGTTTTGTGATCTTGTTAAGTTTGTGCCAAAAGATCATTGTTGTATGAGAGAGAGAGAGAGAGTTATCTATCGATTTGTTCTGTTGCTATGTGATCATGGAATATTTGGATGAATAAGTAGAGATCTTGTTTTGGTTTTACTTAGGGTTTCGGTATGATATTGGATCTTCATACTAGGAGAGTGTGTTGCAGTGTTTCTGATCTTGGTAGTGAACATGTGGTGGTATGGTTTCCCTTTTGTTTTGCCGAGATGTGTCTTTTGATCTCTGTTGATCCGGTTTCATGATTCTATGTTTTAGGATTAGATCTGATGTTTGGTGGAAGTTTTGATCTTGAGTTAGATCTTGGGGTAGGTTCAGATTAAACCTAAGTTTGAACCCCACCGCGAAAACTTATGATAATCATCTAATTTGGGATAATTAAATGATTACGGCAATTAGGTAAACTCTAATATGGTTTAGGGATTTTCTGGCTAGTTGCTATTCTATTTTGTAATAGCTATTAAATATGTCCTTTGGTGCAGGGCATTGATTTGGACTTTTGGGTTGCGGAGTATCAGACGGGAGGTTCTCTTCGTATACTGACTCCTACTTTGAGGCGGGTACTTCTTGCTTATCTTCTTTAGATCTACATTATCTTTATGCATGGCTATTTGTTATTGATGCAGTAGGCTGATATTGACCTTTATCTGCTACCGTTTTGTTATCCTGCTTGATACTTATGCTTGACCTTGGATATGATCTAAATTTCTTTCTATACAGTCTCGTTTATTGTTATTTGATTCTGTATAGCATTGGTATGAGTATGAGTATGTGGATAGGGATTAGCATACCCTTGTATGGTTGCATTGGTTGATTCTGGTCATACTTGCATGTGTGTCTAGATATGGACTGATTGGGTTATTGTTGCATGTCACCTGATATCTGCATTGGTTGATCCTGTTATTACTTGTATGTGCACTTATATGCATGATGGTTAGGTTATTATACCTGTGATCGACCTATGTATGTTATGTTGAGTTATGTCTGATGACCTGGTAGGGGTTGCATGTGTTTGAGTCATGCACCATACCTGCACTGTTGCATGCCGGCGATCAGCGACTCCCTTGTGGTTGAGCCTATCGTCTTCCGGTACTTGATATGCACACACGGGCACTCATGGGTTAGTGGATACCATTGGGTGTGTGCATTTGCCCGATATTGCTCCGGACGGTCACTATTTGGAGGGTGGTTCCGGTGCGTGGTAGCAGCTAGGGATCCCTTCTCTTCCCATAGACCAGAGGAGATGAGAGTGACGCTCCCTCATATATACATGAGGTAGGGGGTGGTCCCCCGCCAGCATCCTGTCCACTCGGTCACTCAGGAGCAGTGATAGTAGGGTGCGTACAGTGCCACTGCTCTACCCACTCGGCCGACATAGTATCGCCTGTCTCGGTGGCTTGATTGGAGTTAGGGGGTGACCATGACATTGCATCATGTGCATATGATGCATTGTGCATTTTGATTGTGATTGCTGCACATGTTTGACATGCATGTATAGGAGGTACTTTTGGTATGGTTTGATGACCCTGCACTTGCTCGTGTCGGTACGAGTCTTTTATGGTATGGATAGACTGATTTCTGGTATGTACAGTCAGTTGTTATTTTCAGTTATGCATATTCTGCTATTCCTGTTGAGACTGTATCCTGTTGTTTCTATATAGCTGCTTTAGCTACTTTTCAGCCATTCATATCTATCTATATACCCGCGAGTCCACTTGGACTCACCACCCGTCGTAATATTTTTGTTTCAAGTTGATAGCTCGCCGGAGGAGCCCAGTTGCCTGTCCCGGGTCCCCACGACTCCATTTTGATGGGAGCTTCCGCTGGATTTGGTTTTCTTTTGATAGCATAGTTTATGTTTTGCATTTTTTTGGTTACCGAGGTCTTGTATTGGATTTATTCTCGTGGTATTGTATTTTTGAGTCCTCTGTTGGACTTTTGTGATGTGGTTTTGCTACGCGACTGCCCAGGGGGCAGCTCAGGTGAGTATTACAGAGTTTTAGCATTTCAATATATTCATTTTCATATATTATATATCTGTTTGAGGCCTGAGGCCAATTTATAAACTGTGTGTGTTATGTGTTTGTGTAAATTGTCCGCGGACAGGGGAGATGATGTCCGATTTTATATTGGATCAGCGGCTCCAATGGTCTCGGGGCGTGACAGGTAAAACTAGCCGAAGCTACCTCGCCACATCCTCGACTAGTTTGACCAACATTTCTCAAAGAGTAACTTAAAAATATAATTTCTTTAAAAGATTTTGTCTAGGAAAGAGTCATTTCTTCGATACTCAAGAAGACCCCTGTATCTCGCCAAGACCTGGAAGCCAATTATTGAAATTCATTTTCAATTTACTATTTGTTAAACTTGAATCTAACTCAATGTTCAATCAAATCTTAGTTTTCAATTTAAATTTAATGATAAAATTTGACACATCTCATAAAATAGAAAAGGTTTCCCTGTTTTGTCACTTAGAAATGAGTGAGATGTTTAGGACCAAAAAGAATTAGTTCAACCCAACCAACTTCACAAATCTAATTAATTTCACTTTTAATTTAATAAATCTAATTCATAATTTTACCATATTAAAATTCTACAGTAAAATCCTTAACTTAATTTAATTTTTCAAAACTCAAATTTATAACTTAATTTAAACATAATTTTATTTTTCAAAATTAAAACTCAATTTCATGTTTTAAAATTCAAACTTAACTTAATCAATTTTCAAAAATTAATTTTACTTTTTTTCTTCCTAATAAAGACTTAACTTAATCAATTTTCAAAAATTAACTTAACTATTTTTCTTCTAATAAAAACTGATTAATCAAACTTAATTCAATTTTAACTTAACAATTTTTTTAATAAAAACATAACTTAATAAAGTTTAAACATAATTCAAAATTAACTTAATATATATATTTTAAAAAACTTAACTTAATAAACTCTTCAAACTTAACTTAATTCTGAAATCTGACTTCACAAAATTTTCTATCAAATACTTAAAATCTAGCTAATTAGATCAAATTGATTAAGCTAAAATCTGTCTAACAAATATATGCATAGGAGTAACATGATTAATAACTTAGACTGGGTGAGACAGACTAGCAGTGAAACTCAATCAATCTATCCTTATACTTCTATAAATATGGATCCAAATTAAAACACTTTATATGTAGGAATATAAAGATTTGGACCAGTGGATGTTGGATAGTGGGTGCTCTAGACATATGACTGGAGACAAATTGAAGTTCACCAAAATCAAATACAAGAACTTGGATTCAGGTATATTTGGCAACAATGCTACACTTAAGGTAATTAGTTCAAGTAATATCGAACTGAACTCAGATTTTACTATTAAGAAAGTACTATTGGTTGATCAGTATTAAAAGGTTTGGAATGGAAAATTCTAAAGAAATTAACACCCCTATGGCAACTAACATTAAAATAGATAGTGGCCCAGAAGGAAAATCGGTAGACTTAAAGCACCTTAGAAGTGTTATAGGCAGCTTACTTTACCTCACTACTAGCAGGCTTGATATTTTATTTACAGTAGGTATTTGTGCTAGGTACCAAATTTGTGATAAGCAGTCCCACTTAAGTGTTGTCGAAAGGATGTTTAGGTATATTAAATGAACCCTAAATGTAGGAATTTGATATCCTAGGACTCCTAATTTTGACTTACTTGGTTACTCTGATTCAGATTATGTAGGGTGCAAATTAGATAGAAAAAGAAATAGTAGAAGTTGTCTAATATTGGGTCACAACATAGTTAGTTGGTGTAGTAGGAAGCAATACTGTGTTGCATTATCGACAACTGAAGCTGAAGTCCTAAGAGAATGTGTAGCCCAACTACTATAGATGATGCATATCCTTAAGGACTTTCAACTAACCTACACTAACACTAAAATTTATATTGATAATATTAGGTTAATTAACCTTACAAACAATTCTATACACCATTTTAGAACTAAACATATTGAAGTAAAACATCATTTTGTTAGGGATCAGTAGCTAGGGGTGAAATTGCACTTACACACATAGAGTCCAAATCTAATTTAGCTGACATTTTCACTAAATCACTACCTAAGTCTGAGTTTAGTTCACTAAGAAGATAGCTAGAAATGTGTTCAGTAGAGTTGGTTTTATTTGTTTTTTTTTTTGCTTAATTATTTTTTTTAAAATTCATTTTCTTTAGCTATTTCTCAAAAAAAAATTAACTATTTTTTTTTCAAAAATTCATGTTTTTTTAAATTATGATTTTTTTCTGAAAATGATTTACTTATTTTTTTTACTCTATTTTTTTGACTTAGTTTTCAAAAACTTACCCCCCTCAAAGCTAGGGATTTCTTCATTATAGAATTAGCTTAGGCTTTACCCCTAGTTTATATGCTCCTATAGACTTAGAAGTCAGCATCTCACAAGCATATTAGAGATACCTTGCTTGACAACTTAGACTAGGTTGAGATGCTTAGGCCTATACCTTAATTCAAATTGCTTTAAGTCAGTGCATCAAAAGTAGTTGGGGCAATAAATATAATTGAACATCAATCAAGTTAAGTAATCAAGCTTAGAAAATTTAACTTGATCAAATTACTTTACTTGGCTAACCCAAGTGAAATCTACTGTTTTATAACAGTTAGTAAGTAACAAACTGGGTTAGACAGGGGCCCAAAGATTTATTTTTTTTCGAAATTATTTTTTAAAATTATTGATTGTTTACTTTTGTATGCTTAGATTCAAACCATGCTTGGACTCAAATGGGTGAATTAAATTGATTCTAAATTTTTTTCTTCATTAGTTTATTCCTATTGTTTATTGTTCATTAATTATCTATCTGACTTAAAATATTTATTTTTCAAAATTTACTTAGAATTACTTGCTTGCCTCTCTAAAATATTTTTTTTGCATTATTTACTTATCATTTTTTAACTTAAAATATAAATCAAATTTTACTTGCATTTTTCAAAAACTTCACGGGCTCTGATACCTAAATGCTTTTTTTTCAATTTTTTTTCTTTTTCTCCTTAACCAAAATGTTTTTTTTATATATTGCAAAAGGGGAGAGAAAGGAAAAGTGGAAAAGCTAAAAAGAAAGAAAATTTTACTTCGTATTTTGTTTTTTTTAATTTTACATAGTAATTTACTTTTTCAAAACTCTATTTTTCAAAGGGGGAGCGAAAGGAAAAAATTTTCAAAGAAAATTTTACTTAGTACTTTGTTTTTTTAATTTTTTACGTAGTACTTTACTTTTTCAAAACTCTATTTTTCAAAGAGGGAGAGAAAAGAAAAGTTAAAATATTTTCTTTCAATTTTACTTAGAGTTTATTAAAGTTCATACTTAGAATTTTTTTCAAAGTTATAAAAAAAAAGTCATTCAAATTGAAAAATGCACATTTTTCAAAAACTTCAGGGGGAGAGTTTCATATCAAGGGGGAGCTTTATGAATTTTTAATTTTGTAAGTTTTTTTAATATTTTAAATTAAACATTAATTCAAAACCTAACTTATCAAGGGGGAGTTTTATATGTTTTCTATTTTCTTTGAAATGATACTTTGAAAAATTGAGCTTACCTTGAAAAATGTGATACTATATTTCTTTAAATACTTTTGCTACTTGCTTAACTGTCTGTTTTAATTTAACTTTTGAACTGGGTTGTCATAAATGAAAAAAGAGGAGATTGTTGGTTTCGGAAGCACCAGATCAAACCTGATTCAAAGTTAAGTATGTTTTGTGATCTAACATCTTTTACTAAGTGTGTAGAAAAGTCTTAGTTTATCTAGGACCGAAGTCTTGACCTGTAGGGTTGAGCATAAAGTCCTGGTTGAGGACTAGGCACAAAGTCCTAGCCCAGGGCTGGGCACCGAAGACCTGACTGAGGATTGGGCACGAAGACTTAGTTTGGAAGATAGGGTTGTGTTGGATCGGGTTGGCCTGGCTAGAGGGGGGTGAATAGACGGTAAAAAAATTAAAGTGGAGGCACTCGTCTTTTAAAAAAAAACTTGGTCACAACTAAGAATGTTGCTTCCAAAGTAGTGGACGCTCAATAAAATTCTCCTTATGGCGGAGAAGCCTTACAACAAAAGCACGCTTAGACTTTTTACAATTGAATTGATTGATGTTGAGATAAAGGGGTGAAGCCCCTTATATAGGTGGTTCTTGGGCGCCTAAAGGCTCTTGGGCGCCTGCCACATGGACCGAATCGGGCACGTGCTTATCCGCAGACTTGGCCAAAGTTTATCTCTGCTCCTGGGCGCTTGGGACTAATGAGGCGCCTGATGGCTCACGGACACCTGAGATGCTGACGTGGCGAACCTGCCAGCTCAACTTCTCCATCCTCAAAACATCTCTACTGAGGCGCCTGATAGGTATCAGGCACCTGGATTCTCAGGCGCTTGAACCGTTTTAGGCGCCTGGAAGCAGCAACTACTTTCTTTTGATTCCTTGTCTTTAGGGTGATTTTCGGCCAACAAGAGATAGGCTCACCCGAACCTGACTCTGGCCTTTCGCCCCTCGAGCGTGCTTCCTCTCGGCTTCCCGTCCCTCGGATGTCGCTCACGTCCTTCTCGATCCACCGGCGTACTCTTCCACAACTTCCGCGCCCCTCGGATTGCACTGAGCCCGTCGGCTCACTTCCCCGCACAATCCTTTTCGTCCTCTACGTCTTACGCTCGACTTCCTCCGTACCTAAGCTCCTACACACTTAGCAGAGGGATTAGAAAACACAGGACTTAACATTACCTAGTTGATCACATCAAAACTAATCGGGGTACCAGCAATCTCTCCCTTTTTGATGTGCATAAACCCAGGTTCAATTAGGGTTAAACAAAAAATAAAACTTAACTAAGTTAAACAATTTAAGCATAAAAATAGAATTGATAAGACTATGTAAAAAAACTATCTCCCCCTGTACCTTCATTCTACTCTCCCCTTTAATCACAGCAAAAAATGGGGAAACATAATTAGAGAGGAAAACAATTTGAGTGTGATAAAAAAATATTCTAAGTGAAAAAAAATCGTGTTGCCACAGATTTTTCAAATTGAGAATGGCATATTTTTTCAAAGTTAATTCCATTTTTGTTATCGAATTTTGAAAATTAAAAAAATCAGATTTCAATAAACAATTTTAAAAAATCTGAATATTTTTGTCAAAGTCGAAGATAAAGATATAAGTTTGGACAAAAATTTTGAGCTTCAAATTCATTCATCAAGTCTGAAAATAAATGAATGACTAATAGATAAGAGTTTTTGAAGAATAAATTTTTTAAAAAATTCAAAAAATTCTTCGAAATATTTGAAAAAAATATATAATGAGTTCTTTCCCCTAACTCTTAATTTCAAATTTCAAGCGAAAAATCATAAAAATAAATAATAATAATAATTCAAAGAATTTTAAAAAATTCCCAATAGATGGACAACATAATTGTGCATGAAAAAAATAAAGATATATTTTTTTGACATATATAATAACAAAAAAACTTATCAGTTTAGTACAAATTTAGGAACCCAAAATAAGTTCATGTCTACAGGATTAATTAAAAACATAGGTAGAATATAGCTTCTGGGCACTTTTTTAAATTGGTCCTAATGATTTTTAAAATACCAATTTAAATTATCAGGGAAGCTATTTTTCTTTTGACGTAAATATGCAATATCAAGTTCTAATTTTTGCACTAGGTTTTTCAAATTTTTATTTTTATTTTTCAAAATATCAGAAGAGGATGTAAGTGCCAATTCATTTTTTAATTTAAATTTTTTTCTAATCTACCATTAAATTTTAGCAAAGCTTTAACTCCTGCATACAACTGATCATGAGGAAGAAAACAAACCTTGTTGGTGCAAAGAGCAGCAGTGATGAACAGTCATCCTCTAGGGTTTCGATGTTTGACAATATACTAAGGTTAGTCAAAATGATCATGGGTTAAGCCAAACAGAACCTGATGTTTGGTAGGATAAGCCTAGGTTTGATCAATTTTGACAAAGGGTTAGCCAAATAGGACATGATGTTTGGCAGAACTATAAGTGACAATATACTTAGGTTTAGTTAAAGTGATCAAGGGTTAAGCCAAACAGGACTTGATGTTTGGTAAGGCAAACCCAAGTTTGATTAGGTTAACAAAGGGATAGCCAAACAGGATCTGATGTTTGGCAGAGTGAATAGAACCCAGGGTTGGTCAGTTTGACCAAGGGATTAAATCAAACTGGACTTGAGATTTGGTATACTTACCTGAAGGTTGGAAGAAGTCTTGTCAGGATTAAGATGACTAGAAAAGAAGTAATTATGCTGAAAGAAATCTTGGTGAGTGAAACTGAGTCCTAGTGAGTGAAGCTGGGCATGAAGTCTTGGTCCTGGGGACTGAGCACGAAGTCCTGGTCGAGGATCGGGCAACGAAGTCTTAGCCGAGCGAGGACTACAGACAGAAGTAGAGATGGGTCTGTTGGTGCAAGTTGCATCAGTGATGTCCTCCTCTAAATGTTTTAATGTTTGACAATATACTTAAGTCAGTGATACATTAAACAAGAGAAGGGGAGTTAAGAGAGGAGTAACCAAAGTGGAAGAAAAGTCCTAGTTAATCTAGGCACTAAGACCTAGTGAGTGAAGCTGGGCACTAAGTCTTAGCAAAGGGCTGGGCACCGAAGACCTGCTCGGAAGGTGGGCACTAAGTCCTGGTCGAGGACTGGGCAAGAAGACCTGGCTGAGGGTTGGGCACCGAAGTCCTGGTCGAGGACTGGGCAAGATGACTTGGCCGAGGGTTGGGCACCGCAGTCCTGGACTTAGGGTTTGGGCATAAACTCTTGGTCTGAGGGATTGAGAAACTTAGCTGAGCGATGACTAAGGATAGAAGTAGAGACGGGTCAGGGTTCGGACGTCTCGAGATCTGAGAGTATCGGAAGCTAAGCAAAAGTCCACCCGAAGGACTGAGTGGCAACCGACTCCTGAAAGGAGTAGGTGAAAGGCGCGTTCTCAGGGGTGGGAACTTGCGTCGATTCGACCTAGGGTTTCGTGGATGTTAAATACTGAGTTTCAGGGGCTAAAGGGAGAATGTTAAATACCGAGTTTCAGGGGGCTAAAGGGAAAAATTCGGAATATAAGGACTTAGTTGTAATTTTTAAACTTGGAGGGGTTATTTGAAAAATGCCAAAATAATTACAAACCCCTAAAACCCCTCTCCTCTGCGCCGAAAACTCCCGAAACCACCCAAATCCCTTTCGATTTTCTCCCGACGCCGGCGACCCTGTCGCCGCAGCCCACACGCGCCACGACCAGCGAGCGTCGCCGCCGCCCTCCGACTTTCCCTTCCCTTCTTCTTCTTCTTCGCTGGTTTCGACGCCGAGCCCTAGCCGTCGCTTCTGCCTCGATGCTGAACCCTAGCCGACGCTCGATGCCGCAGCGAGCTCTTCTTCTTCTTCTGGTTCAGCGCACACAAAGGAGGAGTTCGTGGTTCACTATCCTCTTCTCTTCGCGTGAGCAAACCGGCAGTCACCTTCCCTCACGGGAGACTCAAGCCAACGTCGCTGCCGTGAGTCGAGGAAACATTGACTTATTTTGTTTTCCGTCCTTGGTTTTTTTTTTCTCCGACCAAAATCAAGGTAAGGGTTGGATTTTTGTTTGTGGTCAGAGGATTTGTTTGCTTCTGCAACTCATCCTTGCTAATTTGGAATATACCTTGTTTAGGCTGGATTCTAGTTGGGTTACGGGATTGGAGCTATACTTGCAATGGATATAATAGAATTTTGGGGACCTGATTTACTTCATGATGCTAGGATAGTTTGTTTTGGTTGTAAGGATCGAATGGTAAATATTGATAAAAGGTTTTGTTTATTTTAAGTATAGATGATTTTGCTAGATTTTCTAGTAACATGTGTGAGCTACCACTGTTGGGATTGTTCCTCAATTTGGAGTTAAGTCTTAATTTAACAATTGAATCGAATGTAGTGAGGAATGGGGGATAAATCGAAGTTAATTATTAATTAAGTTAATTAATGATCAAGGTGTAGCTTCTAATCTTGTATCTTTATTGCCATTAGTTTTGTGGTAATTATTAAATTCAAGGATTTGTTTAGTAGTAATTTAGCTATTTTAATAAATTATATACATATCTAAATTGTGTCCTTGATATAGGACCTTGACGTTGGCCTCCCACAATTGATTGTGGGAGGTTCTGTTCATATACGTTCTACAATTATAAGGCGGGTACTTCTCCTTTGTATTCGAGTAGTTTCTTTTATCTTAAAGCATAGCTATTTTATGTCGAGTAGGTTGCTTGACCTTGTTCCTTGCCGTTTGTTATTTTAACATCGCCGTTGACACTTTTTCTTCGTTGATCTTTGAGTATTCCAAATTCGTATCCATACAGTCCCTGTTGGTTTTCTGTTCTGTAAAGTGTTGCTTGTACGCGAGTACTTAGAAGTCCATTAAACACAGATAGGTTTATTTGGCATTAGAAATACCCTACCTAGTAGTGTAGGTGCATAACCGTTGGTTTCGATTTACGATTGGTTGTATTGATGCATCGTATAATCATTAGATTTTATTGCATCGTTGTTTCTCTGGTTGTTCGTGCATCGTATAGCATGCACCATACTTGCACGTTGCATACTAACAACTGTTGGACTTACATTTGGTTAAGCCGTCGTTAGTCATATTGTTGCTCGTTCACTCAACCACTTGTTGTCGTAGTAGTTGTTAGAGTGCGAGCATCTGTTCTGTTATGCCAAACAGTGATACCCTCACCGTTGTTTTCGAGGGATATTAGAGTCGTTGGTGGCTCACCCTCACCATTGTTTTCGAGGGATATTGTAATTGTTGATATCTCCCCCTATGTATCAGGGGTCTGGAGTGTAGGCTCCCCAGCATCCTGTCCACTCAACCACACCTTCTGTGGTATTTGTTGTTGGAGTGCGTACAGTTGTCACAGCCCTACCCACTCAGTCACACAGATGGGATGTGTTGATGGCTTGACTGGCGTCAGGGGTGACACATGTCTTTGCATCATGTGCATACGTATTTCATTTATGCATTTTTCCTGTGATTGTTGCATTTATATAAGCTATGGTTGTTGCACTTGATTGACATGCATGAATATCTTGGTTTTATTGTTGTTGTGTTATTTTATACCTATTTAGTTGTTATTCGGTTTTTATAACATGTTGTTCTATATATGTTATGCATGTTTAGGTGATTCTATATTTCTTATGGACTGTACTCTATTGTTTCTCTACATAGATATCCTTTATTATGCCATGCTTATTGTCTACTCATATACCCGCAGAGTCCGCCCGGACTCACCACCCCTGCTTTCTCTTTTTGTTTCAAATAGTAGGTAGTTACGTTTCTTGGAGCCAGGAGAGGATCTAGTTGCCAGTCCCCAGAGTTGAGTTACTTTTCCGTATTTAGTATGGTTGTTTTGTTTTCATAACTTGGTAAAGTCGCCTCTTATTTGTTATGAGTTGTTTGTCAATATCAGAGATGTTCGAGTTCTTTTTGGATTTAGTTTCTTTTATGTTTTAGGTGGCTAAGCCACCCGTTATCATTTGGTTGATATAAAACTGTGTGGTTGTGTTTTTATATTACAGTTATGATAGCTGAGCCATCTTTTATTTAGTGATGTATGTATATATGCTTCAACTTGTCCGTCGTACAGGGGAGATGCTGCCCGATTTTCGAGTAAGCATGTGCCTCTGGGAGCGTGACAGTGGAAATCCGAAGTCAGAACCAAGTCCATAAGGCTAATATTGTATGTATATTTGCTTTGTATTTTTGTATCTTGTAGGTACCTAGAATGGAAGACAAAGCAGGCAGAAAACACACAATGGGCTGGAACCTAAAGAGGCCAGGCGCCCCCATTGATGGGGGTGCCCAACAGCATTCAGGCACCCCCATCCATAGGGGTGCCCAAGCCAAAGTACAAAAACCAAGTTTCGTGGAGAAGGCAGAATAGACTTCCATTCAGGCGCCCGGGATGATACAGGCGCCCAAGTTGAAAGCTGTATTTGCTGTTTCAAGGTCGAAACATAGATAAGCCTTCACTCAGGCACCTGGGAGGTCCGGGGCACCCTGGTCAAAGGTTTTATTAGCTGCGACGAGTTCGGCGCGGGGATAAGGTTTGACCAAGTCCATAGGGGTGCCCCCATCATCACAGGCGCCCGTATGAAGCCTATAAAAGGGGCTTCGACCCCTCAACTTTAGACACGACTTCCATGAGCGATTCTGATCATTCTGACCAATGACAACTCGCTAAAGACAAGGCTCTACGACCGGGAGGCTCCAGGAGGAAGTGCGCGACACTTTGGAGATCCAGATCAGCCGAGCTTCAAACCTTGTTCTGTTCGGTTTGCGTTTTAATATTCCGCACTTAATTTCATATCTTTTTCATTGTAATTATCAAATGTAAGACAGGTTTTCTCCGCCTCCGGAAATTCTGGAAAGGAGACCAATAGTGGACTCACGCCGAGTACATAGGCCTTGGACGTATGATAAGTATCATTTTATTGATTATTTTAGTTGCTAAAATCCATGTTTGACCCATATTTTTCTTGCTTAATTGTGAATTTACCCTAGGTTCTAGAAATTATTGCTATTTTGGACTTAATTACAAATGTGTACATATTTAGATGATTTTGCGACTAAATTTTTGATCTATTTTTGTAGGCATGAAAGGATCATGGACCTAGGGCATACTGGGTCAAACATGAGTCGGAAGTGGACCCGGATCGAGTTATCAAGCTTCGGATTAATCTGGGTCGTCCGATTCAAGAGCGGCTAGATCTGAGCCATCTGGGACCATCTGAAGCAATCCAAGCTAGGGTTAGGGTTGATCAAGCACTCTGATCAAGATCTGAAGGTTTCATCCCAATCAGAGCTCATTCAACCGTTGAATCAAGCTCAGAGGGTTCTAGATCGTCCATTCAAAGATTAGGTTGATCTGGACCGTCCGTTTCACATCTGGAGGATCCAAGCTACCACGAGGCAGATCCTGACCCCTGATCATCATCATCAAAGTTTGGATTAAATCAGAGCAAGATCAGCCATTGGATTCATTCAAATCAATCTGGGTCGTCCATTGTTAAGTATTTAATCAAAATTTCCCAGCTCTTCAGCGTCGTCGCGTCTCCGCCGCACTGTTCTTCCTTCTTCGTGTGTTCTTCAACTTTTCAGCTAGTTTCTTCAATCCAAGGGGCGCGACCACCTCCATTCTTCACTTAGATCGAGTTCGAAGTCACTAGGGAGAGTAATTTGTGGAGATTTCAGCTCGGAATTGGGCAAGAACAGAGCTGAGTGAGGGTTTCATCAGCTCTGCATTTGGTTGCTTCGATTTTAGTTTTTCCCAGTTCTACATCAATCCAAGCTACCTAGAGGGGTTCTCAGATAAGCTTGGATCATTCCCGCACCTTCAGTTCAATCAAACAAGGCTGAATTGAAGAAATCGATTGGGTTTTCCATCTTGAATAGAGTTTGAGCTGAAATGGATTGCAGATTCAGTTCCCCAGTGAATTGCTGAGCTTAGGGGTTCGAGGCCAGCCCTTGCGTGACGAACAAGGAGATCTTGAGCTAATGGAGTGATTGGGGTTTAGATTTCGTATTGTATTTCAGTTATTTAGCTACAGTTTCAATTCTGTCGTAACTTCACTTCTGAATTTTATTCCAGCTGCTGTAATTTTCTTGTATGGATTGTTTCTTTCTCAATTCGAGGCTCATCCTTGAGTGACAGCAAGGGATTCTTGAGTTGAGATGAGAGATTGAGGCTTAGTCTTAGTTAAATTCAGTTATTAGCAGTAGATTTCATTTCTGCAGTTATTTCTGTTTTTGAAATTCTCCATCAGTTGTTTTAGTTTCGGTTCTAGATTTATTCTGCTTTAATTAGTGGGTCAATTCTGTACTTCCATTAGTTGGATAGCTTATTTAGTTAATACTTCACTTGATTTCATTTTCTTTCCAATGTCATGCTTGCGTATCAAGTTTTCTGCGTGCGTATCAGCCAGTTTCAGCCCTGTTCTGCGTATCAATTCCTCTTTCAGTTTCTGAATTCTGTTTCAAGCATGTATTAGTTTTTCTTCTGCATTTATCCATTGTAGTTTGTCTCATTCGCATAGCAATGGGACTCAATTTCTGTGTATCAATTTTGTTGCAACTCGAATTACGTTTTTGCAAATTAGCTATCTATTTCTGCTAGCAAACTCTATTTCTGCAAGTCCCAAGTCTCATTTCTAAAATGGTATCAGTGAAGATTAGCATTGGAACTTGATTGCATTTGAAATTAGTTTACTTGTATGATTTTTGCATCCAAATTTCTGCAGCATTCTATTTCTGCGTTTTGCATTAACTGTTTTGAACTGATTTCCATTTCTGTACTGGAATTTTCATTACTGCAATTCAATTTAATTCTGAAATTTTCAATTGGTATTTCTGAACTTTGTATCAGTTCTCTTTTGCGTATCAGTTCTAGCTTGAGTATCAAATCAATCTCTGCATGAATCAATGATAAGTCTTGAATTGGTTGTTAGTGATTATCTGTTATTTAAACCTTCCCAAGTATTGGTTCATGACTTTTGCAACTTACTTGTGAAGAACTGCACTAGGTTTGTTTATGAAATTATGCCTTCATATCCTACATCGAATTCCAGATGTATTCATGGGTGATCCTGCAGAAATATGAATTGAATTGGAACTGATCAGTCTGATTTCTGAGCATTTGTTTTAGTGTATCAATGAATGGTTACTGAATTTGTGTCCCTGCATCCGGAATTTCTGCATCCATATCATCACTGCATTTCTACACATTCCACTCTACATTGAGTTTGTCTTGCATTGCTGCCTTCAATTGTAGCGATCTCAGCCTCTATGGTCCCCGCAGGCAACCCTCTAGGCCCGAGACCCTACGGGTCTTCCCACCCCTGGCCAGTGGATTTTTGTCTTTCCCAGGATTCGAACTCTAGACCTCCAGGCTAAGTACTAAAGTTCCTGAATCCTGGTACCAATTGAGCTGTAGCTCAATTGGTACCAGGATTCAGGAACTTTAGTACTTAGCCTGGAGGTCTAGAGTTCGAATCCTGGGAAAGGCAAAAATCCACTGGCCAGGGGTGGGAAGACCCGTAGGGTCTCGGGCCTAGAGGGTTGCCTGCGGGGACCATAGAGGCCGAGATCGCTACATAAAAAGGCGCCTTTTTATTGTAACGACTCGGCCCCTCGGCCCCTTGGGCGGCCCAACTGGCGGCCCACTTGGCAGCCCAACTGGCGGTCCCTTGGGCGGCCCAACTGGCGGCCCACTTGGCGACCCCTTATGTCGTCAACCGACGACCATTGGCCGTGCCGTTACTCACAAGTACTTTCCACCCCTGGCCAGTGGATTTTTGCCTTCCTCAGGATTCGAACTCTAGACCTCCAGGATAAGTACTAGAGTTTATGAATCCTGATACCAATTGAGCTATACCAGGATTCATAAACTTTAGTACTTAGCCTGGAGGTCTAGAGTTTGAATCCTGGGAAAGGCAAAAATCCACTGGCCAGGGGTGGGAAGTACTTGTGAGTAACGACCGCCCAAGAGGTCGCCAAAGGGGCCGCCAAATAGGATTTGGCCGCCCAAGGGGCCGAGGGCCGCCAAGTGGGTCGCCAGTTGGGCCGCCCAAGGGGCCAAGGGGCGGGGTCGTTACAATAAAAAGGCGCCTTTTTATTGTAACGACCCGGCCCCTTGGCCCCTTGGGCGGCCCACTTGGCGGCCCACGGCCCCTTGGGCGACCTCTTGGGCGGTCGTTACTCACAAGTACTTCCCACCCCTGGCCAGTGGATTTTTGCCTTTCTCAGGATTCGAACTCTAGACCTCCAGGATAAGTACTAGAGTTTATGAATCCTGATACCAATTGAGCTGTAGCTCAATTGGTATCAGGATTCATAAACTCTAGTACTTATCCTGGAGGTCTAGAGTTCGAATCCTGAGAAAGGCAAAAATCCACTGGCCAGGGGTGGGAAGTACTTGTGAGTAACGACCGCCCAAGAGGTCGCCCAAGGGGTCGTGGTCCGCCAAGTGGGCCGCCAGTTGGGCCGCCCAAGGGGCCAAGGGGCCGGGTCGTTACATCAATTGTTAATTTCTTTACTCCTTTATGCAGAGCACTTCACCATGAGCTTGATTTCCAAAACTGGACTGACCAGTTTATGCTGAACTGTCAGTTTATGATTTCTGCGTAGCATAAGTCTTGTTTTTTGCACATAAGTTTGAACATTTGAGTATCAAGTTTGTTTCAAATCCTTATTTTGTATCAAGTCTTTATTCCTAAAATTGGGTTTATAATCTTGCATTAGCTTCAACTTAAGATTGCAGCCTTGTTTAGATGCACTTGCTTAGCATTTGGATTGCGCTTAGGATCAATTTGGCTTTTCACATTCAGTTTAGTGCAATAGTAGACTAAGTTTTCCCTTGGTTGAGTTGTTGATTGCCATCACTTCGTTTAGCTTATTAGCTAAGTTGCTTTATTTTCTTTGTGTTTTCATTTCAATTGCAACCCAAAACCCAAATTTGATTTGAAACCCTAAATTCACAAACGACACATAAACACAAGCTCGAATCATACCACATCAACTAGCCCTAGGAAAAATACGACCTGTGACCCCTTTACTACGTTTTCATACTTTGATTGCAAAAAGGGTTTCCATCATTTATAAATATCTAAATTTGAGACCCACTTTCATGACAGCCAATTTTAGGTCCATCAACGTACTGACCCAGGGGGGTCTGGAACCAAGTAAATAAATCCCGCGTGTCTGCTGTGTTGTTATTCCTTTTTTTGTTTTACTTTTCCACTGCACTAACGCTATGAGTCTAGAACGATCGAAAGCTTTCCGCGAGATGATTTTCACGATCGATATTCACCCCCCCCCTCTATTGACGGTACTGGTCCTACAAGTGGTATCAGAGCCAGACCGCTCTTCACCGGAATAACCGCCGACGAAGCAACGACGCCAGGAGTTGAGGGGGAGCCTCAGGGTGAATCAGGTATATTTTAATTATAAATGTCAAATTTTAAATTTCATATAATATGTTTCAAGTGCAGGGAGAGAGGGCACTATAAAAATCAGTGCCCTACTCATAAGACTCGTACTTCACCGGTGGCAAAGGAGGCACCAGCGCCAGGAGTCCGGATGAACAAGGACCACATCAAATGCTTCAAATGTGGAAAATACGGGCATTACAAAAATAAGTGTCCGGCAAAGATACGCAGAATTTACGTTCCAAAAGTGATTCAAATTCCTGCACTATCCTATATAGATAGGTTAGATAATTTTTCTGATAAAGTAGAATTTTTACATAGTCAAATAAATTTTTTACATGACATAATTCTTTAATTATCAATATCAATGCAATAATTTGTAAAATTAATTCTCATAATTTTAATCCTGAAATTAATTCTGATAGTT
The DNA here is from genome assembly GCA_024364735.1 of Boesenbergia rotunda. Taxonomy (NCBI): domain Eukaryota; kingdom Viridiplantae; phylum Streptophyta; class Magnoliopsida; order Zingiberales; family Zingiberaceae; genus Boesenbergia; species Boesenbergia rotunda. The sequence continues at coordinate 24,549 of JAGFNQ010009432.1, forward strand.
TTAATCCTGAAATTAAATCTGATAATTTTACCGTTATTTCTGAATTTAAATCTGAAATTAATTTTGAATTTAAATCTGAAATTAATTTTGAACTTATATTTGAAATAAATTCTGATAAAATTATCTCTAAGATTAATTCTAAATTTGAAAAACCTTTAGATAATTATGAATTCAAATTTGAAAATCCGTTGGATAAATCTGAATTCAAATTTGAAAATCCTAAGGATAATTCAGAATTCAAATTTGAAAATCTTAAGGATAATTCTAAGGATTCTAAGGATAATTTTGAGGATAGTGGAGATAATGTCTCTTTAGATTATAATTTAATTATTCCCTTAGATAATCCTGAAAAATTAACTAGCGACCCATTTTACTCCACCTACTTTGAGGATATTGAAAGATCTAATTTTGAGGAGGAGATGGAATTTACTAAGATAATGGACATAGTTAATAAAAACTACACGACTCAAATAAACCAGAATTATTAGAAAAACTTGAAAAGAAAAACAAGAAATAGTAGACGAGTCAGAAATTTTTGGAATAATGAAAATTATGAACTTAAACCCGCAACTGTTAATTAATCATTTCAACCTTAATTATTCAAATCTTAATTAATTCAAATAAATTCAATTAAATCTTAATTAAATCATATTCAAATTAATTCAATTAAATCATAATTAAATCAAATTCAAAATAATTCAATTAAATCTTAATTAATTAAATCATAATTAAATCAAATTCAAATTAATTCAATTAAATCTTAATTAATTCAAATTAATTCAATTAAATCTTAATTAATTAAAATTAATTCAATTAAATCTTAATTAAATCAAATTCAAATTAATTTAATTAAATCTTAATTAATTCAATTAAATCTTAATTAAATCAAATTCAAATTAATTCAATTAAATCTTAATTAATTCAAATTAATTCAATTAAATCTTAATTAATTCAAATTAAATCAATTAAATCTTAACTTAATCAAATTCAAATTAATTCAATTAAATCTTAATTAATTCAAATTAATTCAATTAAATCTTAACTTAATCAAATTCAAATTAATTCTAATTAATTCAATTAAATCTTAATTAAATCAAATTCTAATTAATTCTAATTAATTCAATTAAATGTTAATAACTCAAATTAATTCGTAATTAAATCAATTAATCTTTAATTAATTCTTATTTAATCCAATTAAATTAATTTGTATTCAAATTAATTAAATCCCAATCAATTCTTAATTAATTCAATTAATTCTTAAATAACTTAAACTCAAACTAAATAAAATCTTACCCAAACCGCAACAATTAAGTTAATAAAATTAAATATGTCAATGTGGGTTGGCATATTCGCGGGTTCACACGACATATATCAAATTGGGAATTTGATACATTATTAGAAACTTAAATTAAATGATTTGAATTGTTTGACTCATGCATAACTATCATGTCATGCATCTGCTATTTTCTTTAATATATGTCATGTCATTCATGTTTAATTTGATGCATAAATTAGAACGGTTATAGGAAAAAGAATAATTGAAACTTGATCAACCTAGTATTAGGTGGAGGTGAGATGATGGTACGTTAGGGAAGCCTTTTTGGTGGAACTAGCCGAAGCTACCGATCCAAAATCTAAATTAGTTAGACCAAAATCTTTCAAGAAGTAACATGAAGATGAATTTTCTATAAAAGGCTTTGTCAAGGAAAGGGTTGATGATCCAATAAGGCTACGGCCAAAGAAGATCTAGTGCCTCGCCAATACCTGGAAGCCAATTACTGAAAATCAAATTCACTTTACTATTGCTACATTTGAATCTAGCACATGTTTCAATTAAATCTTAGATTTAATAATAAATTAAAGAAAATGATTCAAGCATCTCACAATACACCCATAAGGCAACCATGCTTGCTGTATTGATACATCTAGAATGGGTGAGATGTTAAGGATTAATAAATTGAAAGATTATTTTTCAAAATTGTTAGAATATTTTTCTAAAAATATACTTTCAAAATAGTTCTTTAACATAATAATGTTTTTATGGAATTCATGCTTGTCTGATTGATTATATATTATATGTTTTCAAAAATTATATCCTTTTAAAAATTTGTTTGACTCACACAATTAGACACAAGCCTTCTAGGACAACACTAAAGTTCCTTAAGGCACTTAAATAGAGTCAAACGGTGTTGGGTACAGGGGGAGTGGTTTATTCCTTTAATTTTCTTTCAAAATGTCTTTTAAAAAATCACTGTCTTTTAAAATGCTTTTCGAAAACTGTGCTTTAAATACTATGTCTTATGATTTTCGTAAACTATATCTAACAAATTACCTTTATTTCAAAATATGTTTCGGAATTTCAAAATAAGTTCTAAAATTGTGCCTATGTCTTTTGATTTTGATAAACCCTAAAGACACAGAGGAAGGTCCACTTAATGATCTACAAGGACTCCAAGGATGTGTCAGATTTAGGGGGAGTCTAAATCAAAAAGAAATTATTTTTAATAAGTATTATCTTTGACAATTTATTAGATAATTCCTTTGATCTGAATCAAACCCTAAAGACTTAGAGGAAGATTACTTGTGGTCAATAAGCTTCCTAGGACTGGGTCAAGTTTAGGGGGAGGTCAAATTAAAAAAATTATTTAATAACGTGTTTTCATGAACTATATCTTCAAAATCTTGCTGAAAACATAAGTCTTTCAAAATACTATTATTCTATTTTTCAGAATTTTTGTGGCTTATGAAATTGTTTTAGAAATAATGTTTACTTGAGTTTGGAAAATTTTTCCAGGACACTTAGGAAAATGTCCTTGTAGTCAACAAGGTTTCCTAGGATTGTGTCAGACTAGAAGATAGACCTAGTCAAGTAAAATATTGTGTTTTAAAATTAAAGCTTTTTCAAAAGTATTTGAAATGTTTAAAAATATACTAGCATATATTTTCAAAGTACTATCATTCTTTTTGGATTATTAAAATTCTATTTAAAAAATAATATTTACTTGAGTTTGAAGAATTTCCAGGACACTTAGGAAAATGTCCTTGTAGTTAACAAGGTTTCCTAGGATTGTGTCAGACTGGAAAAGAAACCTAGTCAAGTAAAATATTATGTTTTCAAAGCCTAATCTTTTTCAAAAAGTACTTAATTTTTCAAAAATTTAATTTTTTCAAAAGTACTTAATTTTTCAAAGCTCAGTACTTGCAAAATATGCATAATATTTTTCAACAATTACTTATATTTTCCAAAATTACAAATATTTTTCAAAAATGCATAATATCTTTTAAAGTTACTTATATTTTTCAAAAATTACACTACGTATTTTCAAAAAGAACCAAAGGTTTCCATTGTTGGTGCAAGTATTTTTGGTTTTTTTATGTATGACAAAGGGGGAGAGTGAGAGCTTAAGTTAGAAAATTTTTTATTTCTTTCCAAAGGATCAATGAAAATCAAAGTGTTTTTCAAAAAGGGGGAGAGCAAAGGTTAGAAATTAAGAGGGCGTTTGGTTTGTATTTTTCAGTCTGTTTTCCATTTTCATTTTCTAAAGAAAATGTGGTTTTCTGAAAAACATGTTTGGTTTGCATTTTCCAGCTTTATTTTTCAGAAAAAAACATAGTGTTTTCTGGAAAACTGGAGAATGAAAAAAAGTCATTTTCCAGAAAATTAGAAAATGCAGTTTTCTGGAAAATGAAAATGAAAAATGGAACAAACCAAACGCCCCCTAATTTTTTTCCTATTTTTCCTAGAGGATCAAAAATGAATTTTCAAAACTTAGATCATTTTTTTTCATTTGATCCAAAGAGTTAAGGCTTAGCCCTTTCAACCAATCTAACTTAAGATATTGTCAAACATCAAACAGGGGGAGATTGTTGGTGCAAGTTGCATCAGTGATGTCCTCCTCTAATTGTTTTAATGTTTGACAATATACTTAAGTCAGTGATACATTAAACAAGAGAAGGGGAGTTAAGAGAGGAGTAACCAAAGTGGAAGAAAAGCCCTAGTTAATCTAGGCACTAAGACCTGGTGAGTGAAGCTGGGCACTAATGTAGGGTTTTTCGGGCCGCGAAAATCGCTTTTTCGCGTCGCGGAAACCCCGAAAGTCCCAATAGAAAGGATCCGAGCGAAGAAAACCATTTCAAAAATTTACGAGTGCTCGTTTACATGCTTCAAAACCGATCTACAACCTAGATCTATTAGAGAATGGAAAAACTACCTTCGATGCGTGCCCCGCAATTCCCGCTCGCTCCTCGGTTGGTGTCGGATCTCAAGGATGCAAAGTAGCAACCCTCTAGAAGTATCCACACAAGCAAGAGAGTGGAGAGGAGAGCCCAAAAGTGTGCTAGCACTTGCTTGGGGTCTCGGCCACAAGAGAGGAGAGGGAGAGCCAAAACCAAAAATTGAGTTGGGAGAAAAATCAATCACACACAAAAAACCTCATATTGTGTGTATAAGTGGCCGGCCACCATCTTAGGTAACCCCTCATTTGAATTCAAAATTCAAATGGGGAGGTTACTTAGCCTTGATGATGATGCCAAGTCATCACTTGGTCAAGTCAAGGTGATGTGGCTTGAATCAAGTCAAACTTGCCTCTTATGGACTTTCCATATTTAGCCAAAGTCAAACTTTGACTTCATTATTCTCCCATGATTAGATTCATCCAACACTTGGATCAAACTTGAGTCCAACTCAAGTTGTCTAATTTGAGTCAAGTCAAACTTGCCTTTTATGGACTTTCCATATTTAGCCAAAGTCAAACTTTGACTTCATTATTCTCCCATGATTAGATTCATCCAACACTTGGATCAAACTCGAGTCCAACTCAAGTTGTCTAATTTGAGTCAAGTCAAACTTGCCTTTTATGGACTTTCCATATTTAGCCAAAGTCAAACTTTGACTTCATTACTCTCGGTCCATCATATGGACTTATTCTCCATCTATTGCTCTATGTGTGTGACCCTATAGGTTCTTGTAACGTTGGCAATGCCCTTAAACCTATTTAAGGACATAAGCAATGAGAGGTATCTAGCAACACATCATTGCTACCCAAGTTACAAGAATATCGAGATCCAACATCACCATTGTGACTAATAATTGTGACCATCACAATATGTGACAACGTCCTTCTATCCTCGATATCTAGATTGATCTTTCATGAGGCATAGACCGTGTCATCCTCAAATCAATCTATGTGTCTTGAACTCCAAGTAGACTCACTATAATCAAATAAGCTCAATATTTCATATTGCCTTATTTGGGCATGGCTATGCACTTAGTGATCTCACTCTATCAAGACTATGATATCTCTCCCGTCATATAGGAGGGATAGATCCCATCTACATCACTCACATCCCTCCGCATAATTTGTTACATACCCAGTAATCGCCTTTATAGTCCACCCAGTTACGGGTGACGTTTGACGAAACCAAAGTACATAACTCCTTATGTAGGGAACTATGGTGACTTCAGGTCTAAGGACTAATAGTCATACTAATAGTCACATGAGAAAGTATATGACACTCATATAACGATCCATGATACTTTCTCATGGCGGGCCATTCAGTATACATTCTCTAATGTATACCCATGTGTCAACTTGATATCTCATATCCATGACTTGTGAGATCAAGTCATCATGTTGACCTACATGCTAGTCTCTATGCATTAACATTGTCCTTGAATGTTAATACTTGACTAGGAATAATTAAGAGTAGTGTTCTCTATATCATCTCACTATCGATTCAACTAATCGATTGATATAGATAAGAACCTTCTACTCAAGGACGTTATTATACTAAGTTATTTGGCACCAATACACATAAGTACAATAACCATAAGAAATGCCTTTATATATAAGAAATATATATACAAGAATATGATACAATGAGTCCAAAAAGTAATCATCATATGATTGGCTCTAGGGCTCTCACTAACAACTAAGACCTGGTGAGTGAAGTTGGGCACTAAGTCCTGGCAAAGGGCTGGGCACCGAAGACCTTCTCGGAAGGTGGGCACTATGTCCTGGTCGAGGACTGGGCAAGAAGACCTGGCTGAGGGTTGGGCACTGAAGTCCTGGTCGAGGACTGGGCAAGAAGACCTGGCCGAGGGTTGGGCACCGAAGTCCTAGACATAGGGTTTGGGCATGAAGTCTTGGTCCGAGGGATTGAGCAACTTAGCTGAGCAATGACTAAGGACAGAAGTAGAGACGGGTCAGGGTTTGGACGTCTCGAGATCTGAGAGTATCGGAAGCTAAGCAAAAGTCCACCCGAAGGACTGGGTGGCAACCGGCTCCTGAAAGGAGTAGGTGAATTCTCGGGGGTGGGAACTTGCGTCGGTTTGACCTAGGGTTTCGTGGAAATCCGAAGACAGAACCAAGTCCTTAAGGCTAATATTGTGTGTATATTTACTTTGTATTTTTGTATCTTGCAGGTGTAGGACCGGTGTCGTTGATAGAGGGGGCGGGGGGGGGGGTGAATATCGACCGTGAAAATTACTCGCGGAAACTTCGTTCATAAAACTATTCAGATCGTTAGTGCAGCGGAAAATAAAAACAAACAGAACACAGGTACACAGCGGATTTTTACTTGGTTCCCGACCCCCACAGGGTCAGTACATCCAAGGCCTATGCACGGGAACGCCCGTCCACTATTGGTCTCCTTTTCGGACTTTCCGGAGGCGGAGAAACCTGACTTACAGTGCAGTATTACAAGCAATAATATAGAAATTTAAATACAGTAATTAAAAAGCAAACCAACGAGACAAAGTTTCAAGCTCGGCCGATCTGGACCTCCGAAGTGCCGCGCACCTCCTCCTGGAGCCTCCCGATCGTAGAGCCTCATTTCTAGTGTGTTGCCGTTGGTCAGAATGATTAGAACAGTACTTGGAAGTTGTGTCTGAAGCAGAGGGGTCGAGGCCCCTTATATAGGCCTCCTGGGGGCGCCCCGGAAGACTCGGTCAACTCTTATCCTTGCGCCTACTTCGTTGCAGGTGATAAGACCTTTGACCAGGGCACCCCGGATGTCCCGGGCGCCCCCGTGAGGGCTTATCCTGTGTTCTGGCTTCGAAACAGTAAAACAACTACTAATCTGGGCGCCCCGGACGCTCCGGGCGCCCCGGACGCTCCGGGCGCCCCGGACGCTCCGGGCGCCCCGGACGCTCCGAGCGCCCCGGTTGACACCTGTTCTGCATACACACATTTGCTGCATGTATTAGTACTGCCTGGGGGCGCCCCCCTTGCTGGGGGCGCCCTGGTTGCATGGGGGCGCCCCCCTTGCTGGGGGCGCCCCCCTTAAAGCCTGCAAACCTAGTTTACCTGCTTTGTCTCCGGTTCTTGATACCTGCAAGATACACAAACACAAAGCATGGATACATATAATGTTAGCCTTAGGGACTTGGTTCTGACTTCGGATTGCACGAAACCCTAGGTCAAACCGGCACGAGTTCCTATCCCCGAGAACTCGCCCTTCACCTACTCCTTTCAGGAGACGGTTGCCACCCTGTCCTTCGGGTGGACTTTTACTTAGCTTCCGATACTCCCGGACCTCGAGACACCCAAACCCTGACCCGTCTCTACCCCTGTCCTTAGTCATCGCTCAGCTAAGTTGCTCAGTCCCTTGGACCAAGACTTTATTACCTAGCAGCCCTTCGCCAGGTGCCTAGCAGTCCTTCGCCAGGTCTTCAATCCCTAGCAACCCTTCGCTAGGTCTTCTATGCCTAGTAGTCCTTCACTAGGTGCCTAGCTGCCCTTCGCTAGGTCTTAGGGTTACGATACCTAGCAGCCCTTCGCTAGGTGCCTAACAGCCCTTCGTTAGGTCTTCATTCCCTAGCAACCCTTCGCTAGGTGCCTAGCAGCCCTTCGCTAGGTCTTGGGGTTTCGATACCTAGCAGCCCTTCGCTAGGTGCCTAGCAGCCCTTCGCTAGGACTTGGGGTTTTGATACCTAGCAGCCCTTCGCTAGGTGCCCAGCAGCCCTTCGTTGGGACTTGGGGTTTTGATACCTAGCAGGCCTTCACTAGGTGCCCAGCAGCCCTTCGCTGGGACTTAGGGTTTCGATGCCTAGATTAACTAGGACATTTCTTCAGCTAAGGTTACTTCTCTCTTACTCCCCTTTGTCTATTCAATGTATCACTGACTTAAGTGTATTGTCAAACATTAAAACACTTAAAGAGGAATATTATTGATGCAACTTGCACCAACAATCTCCCCCTTTTTGATGTTTGACAATAACTTAAGTTAGATTGGTTTAAGGGGCTAACTTACCATCCTTGGGATCAAACTAAAACATGACCTTAGTTTTGTAAAACATTTTGATCAAATGGTCCTTTAGTAAGAATCCAAAAGAAAATTCTAACTTAAGCACACCTCTCCCCCATTGTCATATATCAAAAAACAGAAATACTTACGCCAACAATTAGAGTATTTTGAAAATACTTAGTATAAAATTTTGAAAACATAGCATAAAACTAATACTTAAGTATTATGAGCTCAGAAAACTTTAGACAATATTTTGAAAAAAAATGTTGGATTTTTGAAGGTACAAATATTTTGAAGGATGATAAGTAATTTTTGAAAAATATAAGTACCTTTGAAAATATATTGAATTTTTGAATAATTAAGTACTTTTGGAAAATGCATAACTTTTGAAAGAATGTTATTTTGGAAAATATAAATGTTATGCCTATTTTGCAAGTACTAACTGTTTTTTCAAAAATAAGTGTTTTATGAAACATAATATTTTTCAAGGTCAAAAAAATGATAGTACTTTTGAAAACATAATATTTGACTTAACTTGGTTAATTTTCCAGTCTGACACTATCCTGGGATCCCTTGTTGACTACAAGGACATTTTCCTAAGTGTCCTGGAAGTTTTCCAACCCAAGTAAATATTATAAAAAATTTCATAAGTCACAGAATAATAGGATGTAAGTTAATTTTGAAGAATGTAAAGATTTTACAGTGATAATACTTGATTTGGTTTATCTTCCAGTCTGACACAATCATAGGAAACCTTGTTGACTACAAAGACATTTTCCTAAGTGTCCTGGAAGATTTTCCAAACTCAAGATATTATTTCAAATTAAAAAAAAATCAGATGAATTTTTGAAAATAATAGTATTTTTTTTTAAATTGATACTATTTTGAAAGAATACTTATGTTTTCAACAGGATTTGAAAATACCGCGCATGAAAACTTTTGAAATTTTCAATAATTCTTTTAATTTGAGCTCCCCCTAAATTTGACCCAGTCCTGGGAAGTTTGTTGACCACAAGTACTTTTCCTCTGAGTTTTAAGGTTAGTTCAGATCAAAAGAATAAAATAATTTAAAACTTGTCAGAAAGTTGACTCAGACTCCCCCTAAATCTGACACGTCCTAGGAGTCCTTTTAGATCAAGAAGTGGACCTTCCTCTGTGTCTTTAGGGTTTTATCAAAATCAAACAAGACAAAGCACACTTTTAGAATGTATTTTGAAATTTTGGAACATACTTAGGGTAATTTATCCCACATAGTTTTCGAAAACATAAGTAATAATGTTTAAAACTCAGTTTTTGAAAAACCGAAAAAAAAAACGAAAAGCACTCCCCCTGTACCCGATACCGTTTGACTCAATCTAAGTGCGTTAAGGAACTTTAGTGTTATTCTAAGAGGCTTGTGTCTAATTGAGTGAGTCAAACAAATTTTTGAAAAGATATATTTTTGAAAAATGTATAATATATATAATCAAACAAACAAGCATGAATTCTATAAAAACATTATTATGTTGAAGCACTATTTTGAAAATATATTTTTATGAAAATATTCTAATAATTTTGAAAAACAATTTTGAAAAATATTTTTCAATTCATTAGTCCTTAACATCTCACCCATTTTAGATGTATCAATACAACAAGCATGATTGCCTTATAAGTGTATTGTGAGATGCTTGAATAATTTTTCTTTAATTTATTTTTAATTCTAAGATTTCATTGAAGCTTGTGTTAGATTTGAATTTGACAAGAAGTGGCTTGAATTTGAATTTCAAAAATTGGCTTCCAGGTCTTGGCGAGGCACTAGGCCTTCTTTGGCCGTAGCCTTATTGGATCATCAACCCTTTCCTTGACAAAGCCTTTTAATGAAATTTCATTTTCAAAATTACTTTTTGAAAAATTCTGGTCTAACTAGTTTGGATCTTGGATCGGTAGCTTCGGCTAGTTCCGCCAAGATGGCTTCCCTAACGTACTATCATCTCACATCCACCCAATACTAGGTTGATCAAGTTTCAATCATTCTTTTTCCTATAGTCGTTCTAAGTTATGCAAAAAAAATATGAATGACATGTCATATATTAACAAAATAAATAGCAAATGCATGACATGGCAATTATGCATGAGCCAAACAATTCAAATCATTTTATTTAAGTTTCTAAAAATGTATCAAATTCCCGATTTGATACATGTCGAGTGAACCTGCGAATATGTCAACCCATTTTGACATATTTAATGTTATTACATTTAATTGTTATAGTTTGGGTAAAATTTAATTTTAGTTTGAGTTTAAGTCATTTAAGATTTTAGTTGAATTCATGTTAATTAATAATTGATTGGATTAGACAATTAATTAATCAATTGAGAATAAATGAATTTAAGTTTCAATTAATTTGGATTAAATTAAATTTGAATTTAATTTAATTTAAGTTTGAATTTGAATTTAATTTAAATTTAAATTTAAATTTAATTTAAATTTGAATTTCGAATTTAATTTAAATTTGAATTGTAGTTTCATTTAAATTTGAATTGTAATTTAATTTAAGTTTGAATTTCATTTTACTTTGAATTTGAATTTAATTTAAATTTGACTTTCGAATTTAATTTAAATTTGAATTGTAATTTAATTTAAATTTGAATTGTAATTTAATTTAAGTTTGAATTTAATTTAACTTTGAATTTGAATTTAATTTAAATTTGAATTGTAATTTAATTTAAATTTGAATTGTAATTTAATTTAAGTGTGAATTTAATTAATATTTAATTTGAATTTAGTTAATATTTAATTTGAATTTAATTAATATTTAATTTGAATTTAATTAATATTTAATTTAAATTTAATTAATATTTAATTTGAATTTAATTAATATTTAATTTGAATTTAATTAATATTTAATTTAAATTTAATTAATATTTAATTTGAATTTAATTAATATTTAATTTAAATTTAATTAATATTTAATTTGAATTTAATTAATATTTAATTTGAATTTAATTAATATTTAATTTTAATTTAATTAATATTTAATTTGAATTTAATTAATATTTAATTTAAATTTAATTAATATTTAATTTGAATGAATATTTAATTTGAATTTAATTAATATTTAATTTAAATTTAATTAATATTTAATTTGAATTTAATTTTATCATGATTAATTAATAATTGTGGGTTTAAATTCATCATTTTCATTATTTCGAAAATTTCTTCTTCATCTTTATCTTTCTTTTCAAGTTTTTCTAATAATTTTGATTTATTTGAATTTTTGTAATTTTTATTGATTATGGCCTTTATCTTAGATAGTTCCATATCCTCCACAAGATTAGATCTTTCGTTATCCTCACAGTAGGTGGAGTAAATTGGGCCACTATTTAAAGTTTTATAATAACATTCAATATTATCTGTAATTAAATTATTATATAGGAGAATTTTATTTTCAAAATTATTCTCAGAGTTATCTTTAGACATATCTTCAATATTTTCCAAAAATTCAGAGTTAATCTCTAGATTATCCTTAAGATATTTAGAATTAATCTCTGAATTAATCTTGAGGTTTTCAGAATTAATTTCTGAATTATCCTTAAGATATTCAAATTTGAATTCGGATTTATCCTTAGGATTTTTAAATTTGAATTCGGAATTATCCTTTGGATTTTCAAATTTGAATTCTGAATTATCCTTAGGATTAATTTTGTCTGAATTAAAATTATCAGACCTAATTTTATCAGAAAAATTATCAGGATTAATTTTATTAGATAAATTATCAAAATTAATTTTATCAGATAAATTATTAGAATTAATTTTATCAGATAAATTATCAGAATTAATTTTATCAAAAAAAATCATCAGAATTAATTTTATTAATTTCTGAATTGATATTCTGAATTAAACAATTAATTTTTGATATTTTGGTCATATTTATGTTTTGTAATTTAACATGCAAAAAGTTAATTTTACTAAGCAGTAAATCTACTTTATCAGAAGAATTAACTACTTTATCACATGGCAGTGCAGGAACATGTAAAATTTTGGGAACATACATTTTTCGTACCTTTGCCGGGCATTTGTTTTTGTAGTGTCCGAATTTTTCGCACTTGAAGCATCTGATATGGCTTTTATCTCTCCGGACTCCTGGCGCTGGTGCCTCCTTTGCCGCCGGTGATCAACGATTTTTATGAGTAGGGCACTGATTTTTATAGTGCCCTCTCTCCCTGCATGTGAAACAAATAATATGCAATTTAAAATTAGACATAAAAAAATGTACCTGATTCACCCCTGGGCTCCCCCTCAACTCCTGGCGTCGTTGCTCCGTCGGCGGTTAGTCCGGTGAAGAGCGGCTCGGCTCTGATACAAATTGTAGGACCGGTGCCGTCGATAGAGGGGGGTGAATATCGACCGTGAAAATTACTCACGGAAACTTCGTTCGTAAAACTATTCAGATCGTTAGTGCAGCGGAAAATAAAAACAAACAGAACACAGGTACACAGCGGATTTTTACTTGGTTCCCGACCCCCCAGGGTCAGTACATCCAAGGCCTATGCACGGGAACGCCCGCCCACTATTGGTCTCCTTTCCGGACTTTCCGGAGGTGGAGAAACCTGACTTACAGTGCAGTATTACAAGCAATAATATAGAAATTTAAATACAGTCATTAAAAAGCAAACCAACGAGACAAAGTTTGAAGCTCGGCCGATCTGGACCTCCGAAGTGCCGCGCACCTCCTCCTGGAGCCTCCCGGTCATAGAGCCTCGTTTCTAGTGTGTTGCCGTTGGTCAGAATGATTAGAATAGTACTTGGAAGTTGTGTCTGAAGCAGAGGGGTCGAGGCCCCTTATATAGGCCTCCTGGGGGCGCCCCGGACGCTGGGGGCGGCCCGAAAGACTCGGTCAACTCTTATCCTTGCGCCTACTTCGTTGCAGGTGATAAGACCTTTGACCAGGGCGCCCCAGATGTCCCGGGCGCCCCCGTGAGGGCTTATCATGTGTTCTGGCTTCGAAACAGCAAAATAGCTACTAATCCGGGCGCCCCGGTTGACACCTGTTCTGCATACACACGTTTGCTGCATGTATTAGTACTGCCTGGGGGCGCCCCCCTTAAAGCCTACAAACCTAGTTTACCTGCTTTGTCTCCGGTTCTTGATACCTGCAAGATACACAAATACAAAGCATGGATACATATAATGTTAGCCTTAGGGACTTGGTTCTAACTTCGGATTGCACGAAACCCTAGGTCGAACCGGCACAAGTTCCTATCCCCGAGAACTCGCCCTTCACCTACTCCTTTCAGGAGACGGTTGCCACCCAGTCCTTCGGGTGGACTTTTACTTAGCTTCCGATACTCCCGGACCTCGAGACGCCCAAACCCTGACCCGTCTCTACCCCTGTCCTTAGTCATCGCTCAGCTAAGTTGCTCAGTCGCTTGGACCAAGACTTTATTACCTAGCAGCCCTTCGCCAGGTGCCTAGCAGTCTTTCGCCAGGTCTTCAATCCCTAGCAACCCTTCGCTAGGTGCCTAGCAACCCTTCGCTAGGTCTTCTATGCCTAGTAGTCCTTCACTAGGTGCCTAGTTGCCCTTCGCTAGGTCTTAGGGTTATGATACCTAGCAGCCCTTCGCTAGGTGCCTAACATCCCTTCGTTAGGTCTTCATTCCCTAGCAACCCTTCGCTAGGTGCCTAGCAGCCCTTCGCTAGGACATGGGGTTTTGATACCTAGCAGCCCTTCGCTAGGTGCCCAGCAGCCCTTCGCTGGGACTTGGGGTTTTGATACCTAGCAGCCCTTCGCTAGGTGCCCAGCAGCCCTTCGCTGGGACTTAGGGTTTCGATGCCTAGATTAACTAGGACTTTTCTTCAGCTAAGGTTACTTCTCTCTTACTCCCCTTTGTCTGTTCAATGTATCACTGACTTAAGTGTATTGTCAAATATTAAAACACTTAAAGAGGAATATTATTGATGCAACTTGCACCAACAGTAGGTACCTAGAATGGAAGACAAAGCAGGAAGAAAACACACAATGGGCTGAAACCTAAAGAGGCCAGGCGCCCCCATTGATGGGGCGCCCAACAGCATTCAGGCGCCCCCATCCATAGGGGTGCCAAAGCTAAAGAACAAAAACCAAGTTTTGTGGAGAAGGCAGAATAAGCTTCCATTCAGGCGCCCGGGATGATACGGGCGCCCAAGTTGAAAGTTGTGAAGGATCGATTTAGGCGTGCAGAGGAGGGGTGAATGCACTTTCGCAGATCGTTTTGATCTCTACAAAGTTGTTAGCGCAGCGGAAATAATATATAAAAGGAATAAACAATGCTAACAAGAAATCTTTTACTTGGCATCCACCCAAATGGGTGACTAGTCCAAGGATGAACGCCGCGAGCACCACTTTTCACTATCGAAATGTCTCCTTGAGGTGGAGAAACCTTTACAACAGAATCTTCCTCTTTACAGATGTAAAAATATGATGGAGGAAGCAAAAGTCACTCTACAATTTGGCAGCACTTCGTTACTGTACGGAACCGTACCTGCACGTGTAACGAGGAGCTCCTTTTATAGGTGAAAAGGACAGATTCGCAGTCTGTCCAGACCCGCACCAGTCGACTGCCCCGAGGGCAGTCGACTGGCCCGGCATTAAATGCTGGCCAACGGCTAGCCAACAGCTAGCCAACGGCTAGCTTTGGGGTATACCAGTCGTCTGCCCCAAGGCCAGTCGACTGGTCCGAAGCTGCAAATTTTCTGTGGGTTTTGGCAGTCGACTGTCTCTGGGCCAGTCGACTGCCCTGCCTCCCAGCTCAGCTCCAGCCACTCCGAACCATCTCCTTCGCGTGTGCCTTCAGGTCTGCTCCCTTGGCTCGCCCCTTGAAGTCCTCTTCCTCTGGCTATCGTCCCTCGGATGCGCACACAAGCCTTCCCTTGGCTTGCCTCCATGCCACCCTTCACGTGAGCCCTTTGAAGTCCACTTCCCGGCTTGCCCTTGGAGCTCTCCTCCCTCGGCTCTCGTCCCTTGGATAGGTCCACCAAGTGTGATTCTCCAAGTCCTGCAAACTCAATCACACAAATCAAATACAACATAACACTCTAACTTTAAACCTATTCGCCCACACATCAAAACCATGATCTACCAATCATTTAAGGGCCGATTGCCTCAACAATCTCCCCCTTTTTGATGTGTGGCAATATGTTTAAGTTAGAGATAAATAACAGCAATAGCAATAGCGAATGATAGCAATTGAAACATTATGAGACATAATAACCCTAAGAGTAACCTCCCCCTTAACTTATGTCTTCTCCCAATTTTCAATTCTATCACATTCCAAGTTAAGTTTCCACATAACAACATCAATATATGTAAGAATGTAGGACATATCAAAACCTAAGAGGTACCTCCCCCTTAATCCATGTCTTCTCTCCAAATTTTACCCTTTCAAGTTCTAAATTAGACAAAATACCTAAAATCATCCATTTTAAGTCGAAATTCTAACTTAAACCACCCATTCTCCCCCTTTCACACCATCAAAATGATTGCCTCAAGCAACCAAACCCTACGGTATCAAATGTGAGAATTTTCGATTTCTGAAATTTCTCACAGTGGCTGAAAACAGGCATGCCAGTCGACTGCCCATAGGGCAGTCGACTGATACGCTATCAGTCTGATATTTCAGATTTTCTGCCGAATTTCAGAAAATTCCAAAAATTGTAAAATTTTGCATACATGTTTGAAATGTTATACTCTACCAGGGAAAAATATTAAACCATATAAAATTTCAAACATGCATGACTTTTGATAAAAATCCAAAAGTTTTGAAAATCACTACATTTTGTATCAAACTTTGAAACCAAATTTGCAATCATATGACTTTGAAAGACATGGCAAAGTATGTAAAACATAAAATGGTTTTCAAGGTTTTAAAATGTCCAACAATGATCTTTGGCAAAGTGTCCATTGATTAAACATTTGCCTCCCCCATAGTTGGTCTAGTTTTGATATTTTGATACTTTTAATGGTTCAACAATGTGCCACAAGCACAAGTGAGCCAAATGTATCACCCTAATGGATCAAGCACCCTTTTTCAAAACTAATGTCTCCAAGTTCATCCTATACTTCCACAAAACACATTCCAAGGCCTCTTCTTAAGGATGTAAACTCCGATTCGAGAAGAGGCTTGGTAAATATGTCGGCTAGGTTCGACTTTGATTCAACATAGTGTAGTTCTATGTCTCCCCTTGCCACATGGTCTCTAATGAAGTGATGTTTCACTTCAATGTGTTTTGTCCTAGAATGGTGAACCGGATTTTTGGTTAAATTGATTGTGCTTACATTATCACACAAGACTTTGACCTTGGTGTAATGTAGCTCAGAATCCTCTAAGGTGTGCATGATCCAAAGGAGTTGGGAAACACACCCACCCATTGCCACATATTCGGCTTCCGTTGTTGATAGGGCAACGCATGATTGTTTCCTACTACTCCAACTAACTAAGGAAGACCCAAGGAATTAACACCCTCCACTTGTACTCTTCCTATCTAACTTACAACCCGCATAGTCCGAGTCGGTGTATCCAATTAGATCAACACTAGGGGTTCTAGGATACCAAAGTCCGACATTTAGGGTCCCTTTCACATACCTTAGGATCCTCTTGACTACAATCAAATGGGACTCTTTGGCACATGATTGGTACCATGCACACATACCTACCGCAAAAAGTATGTCGGGTCTACTAGCGGTTAGGTATAGGAGGCTACCAATCATGCTCCTATATTGTTTAAAGTCTACCATTTTCCCTTCAATGTCACTATTCATTTTCACATTAGTTCCTATGGGTGTAGATGCTTCCTTAGCATTTTCTAAACCAAATTTCTTTAACATCTCCTTACCATATTTGATTTGAAATACATGTGTACCTTCATTAGTTTGCTTAACTTGAAGTCCTAAGAAAAAGGTTAGCTCTCCTACAAGACTCATCTCAAATTCATCTTTCATATACTTGATGAATTCTTGTACGAAGTCATTATTTGTTGACCCAAAAATGATATCGTCTACATAGACTTGGGAAATAAATATGTCCTTATCCTTAGATTTTAGGAACAATGTAGGGTCAATTGTTCCTCTTCTAAACCCCTTAGACATCAAAAATGAAGAAAGTCTCTCATACCAAGCCCGGGGAGCTTGTTTCAATCCATATAAGGCTTTCCTTAATTTGAATACGTGTCTTGTATAGTTGGGGTTCTCAAACCCAGGAGGTTGTTCTACATAGACCTCTTCCTTAATGATCCCATTAAGGAATGCTGACTTCACATCCATTTGGTGGAGTGTAAAACCCATGTGAGCGGCATATGCTAGTAGAATTCTAATTGATTCTAACCTAGCTACGGGGGCATAGGTCTCATCTGTTGGATCGAGAAAACTGATAGAGGGGGGGGTGAATATCGGAAATCGTTTGGATTTTCGTAAAGAGCACGTACGCAGCGGAAAAATAAACTTAAAAGCACACAGCACAAGGACACAGTCGATTTACTTGGTTCGGAGCCTGTGTCGACTCCTACTCCAAGGCCCACGGTCGTTGACCGTTTACTTTGGGCAATTCTATATACACGCAAAATAGTTTACAGAATTTAATTACAAAGTAAGTGCACTAAAATAATAATAAAGAATTACGCTCTTCGTTACCGACGTCCGGAGTGGATTGACTTTTTCGGGGTAGCGGGACGTCGTCGGCTCGAGTTGGAATGTTTCTGGAGCAAGGCACGAGCGTAGAAGAGCTTTGAGGCGTTGAGAGAACGGATTATGGAAAGCCTTGGTCGAGGGCCCTTTATATAGGGTTTGGGGGCGCCCGGGATGTCGGGGGCGCCCCCCACGTGGCCTCTGATCCGCAGAGCTCTCGGTCGCGTCTGATCCTCTGGATCCGCTTTGACCGGGGTGCCCGGAGCGCTCGGGGCGCCCGGGTTGACCGGGTCAAATCTTATCTTCTGACTTCGAAGGCTTTTGGTTCGAGGTATGCGTATGGGGGCGCCCGGGAGCACGGGGGCGCCCGGGAGCAGCCGGGGCGCCCGGGAGCACGGAGGCGCCCCGCTCAGCAACTGTTCGAACCCTTTTTACTTTATTTTATTTTGTATGCACCTTGGGGGCGCCCGGGACACTCCGGGCGCCCTACTCAGCCCTTGCCTCTCTCCTTTGAGGCTTTCTGAGCTGCAAACACACGTTCCTTCAGTCCTGCATCCAGGGTTAGTCCAAAACACAACAATATATTAAGTTATTAAATTATACAGCCTTAGCTGTCTTGGTTCTGACTTTGGTCTCCAAAATGGAGCCCTAGGTCGAACCCACGCCTACTGTTCCCTCGACGGGGAACGCGTCCTCACCTACTCCTCTCGGGAGAATTTACCTGATGCCAACCGTTCCTCTGGTTGGACTTTTGCCTGACGATCCTTTGTCAGGTCTTGGATGCCGAGCTGCCCTTTGCTCGGTGCCTAGCATTCCTTCGCTAGGGCTTTAGTCCCAAGCTGTCCTTCGCCTGGCACCTAGCAGTCCTTCGCTAGGTCTTGGATACTGGCAGTCCTTCGCCAGTTGCCTAGCAGTCCTTCGCTAGGGCTTGGATACTGGCAGTCCTTCGCCAGTTGCCTAGCAGTCCTTCGCTAGGGCTTGGATACTGGCAGTCCTTCGCCAGTTGCCTAGCAGTCCTTCGCTAGGGCTTGGATATTGGCAGTCCTTCGCTAGGGCTTTGTCTCTGCACACTTGAGTAACATTGTTAGATCACAAACAAACTTAACTTTGAATCCTTTGCCAATATCAAAACAAGGTTCGATATGGTGCTTCCTGCACCAACAATCTCCCCCTTTTTGATTTATGGCAACACAATTCAAAGTTAAGTATAAACATATAACAGTTAAGAAATGATGGAGTATGAACAGTATAAGTGTAGATAAAAATTATACTCCCCCTAAATCCCTGAATACTTGTGTTATAACCCTTAACTTTGACCTTTAACCCTTAACTTTGACCTTTCCTCCCCCTTTGACATATATCAAAAGACATACATGGGCGAACAAGGTATCTAATAAATTTAAGTAAGAGAGTTTAAAAAAAACATAGTTTTCAAGAAAAAACTTTAAGTAATGAGAAATTTCCTTGGAACATATTTTGTGCATTAAAACCCATTTTTACTTGGAAAAATCTAAGTTTTTGCTGAAACATAGAATTTTTGCTTAGAAACATTTGTTTACTAAGAATGATTTTGCTTAGAAAAAATTTCAAAATAAATGTACTTAGTGCTTTTAGAGGTTTTGAAAGTACTTTGAAGATACTTAGACCAATTTTAAAGCACATAAAAATACTTAGTAAAAACAAGATAATATTTAAAATTTTCTCTCTCCTGGCCATATATCAATAAGGAACTTTTTGAAAGAAGATTTAAAAAATATTTATGTATCAGAGCCTTTGAAAACATAAAAATACTTAGCATAATTCTTGAAAGTATAGCACAAAACTATAACTGCATCAACAAAACTCCACTTAAAAAATATTTTATATTTGTAGGCAAGTCTTTTAGAAACTTCATGCACTTAGAACACTATTGCCTTTACAAGTATTAGTACTTTTCAAAATATTATACTTTGAAAAATAGAAGTACTTTTTGAAGATTATGAGTACTTTTAAACATAATATTTTGAGAAAAATTTAATATTATTTTGAAAACATAATAATTTGCTTGACTAGATTTCTTTTCCAGTCTGAGACAATCCTAGGAACCCTTGTTAACTACAAGGACATTTTCCTAAGTGTCCTGAAAATTCTCAAGATTCAAGCAAATACTTTTAAAGGTATTTCAAAAATGATTTACTAAACCATATTTTTAAAGGCAAATTACTTGTATTTTCAAAAGAATTTTGAAAACTTAATGTATTAAAACATATTATTTTGAAATGTTCAATAATTCATTTAATTTAACCTCCCCCTAAATTTGATATAGTCCTCGGAAGCTTGTTGACCACATGTATTCTTCCTCTAAGTCTTTAGGGTTTAGTTCAGATCAAAGGAATTTATCTAACAATTTCAAAACAAATAATTACCAAAAAAAATTTCAGAAATTCTTCTTTTGACTCAAACTCCCCCTAAATTTGACACATCCTAGGAGTCCTTATAGATCATGAAGTGGACCTTCCTCTGTGTCTTTAGGGTTTATTAAAATCAAAAGAATAATCTTGAATAACCTTCTAGATATGATAACTTTTAAGGAGATAAATTTTTAAAACCACAACTTGAAATGAAGACAATTTTTAAAGCATAAGCCCAAAAAATATTTGAAATGATATGGTTTTTCAAAGTAATATACCAAGGTTTTTGAGCCAATTTTTGAAAACCTTATTTTGAGATGATAATAAGTTTTAGAGCATAAGGTTTTTGAAAAATTTGAATTTTTTGAAAAAGTATTAAAAAAACAACTCCCCCTGTATCTGACACAGTCTGTGTTTTATTTAAGTTCCTTAAGGGACTTCAGTGTTGACCAGGTTTGACTATGAGGACTAGGGTTGACTATTTTGACCAAGTTAATGACTAAATCAGACCAAGCCCTAGATTCTCTTTAAAGTAAGTCTATTGTGATATTTAACATGAAATTCAATATTTTGAAAAAAACTGTTAGAGTTGAAAAAGTAGGGTACAGTAAACAGAGTTTAAAAAAATGGAGATAATTTTGAATACCTTTTGAAAACATTTTTTTTTATTTGAAAGGATAGTGATTCATGCTTTTAGGTCCTAGATGTCTCACCCAGTTCTACGTGGTCAAACATGTTAACCTTATGGGTTGTGTGAGACAAATACTTTAATAAATGAATGACAATAATTAAATTGAATTTTGAGTATAATTAATTGAAAATAATTAAGTTGAATTTGAGAATAATTAAGAGTAATTAAGTTGAATTTTGAGAATGATTAGTTGAGAATAATTAAGTTGAATTTTATTTTGAATTATTTTGAATTTGATTGAATTTAAATTGATTTAATTGAATTTAATTGATTTAATTAAGATTTAATTGAATTTAACTGAATGAAGTTAATTGATTTAGTTGGTTGGGTTGGACTCAACTTTTAGGTCCTAAGCATCTCACCCATTTCTAAGTGACAAAATAGGATATCCTTAACTGTTTTGTGAGATGCATATTTTAATAAAAAGATTTATTTTGAAAAGGTCATGATTAATTTTGAAAAGTTAAATTAATTTTTAAACCCAATTTATTTTGAAAGGAGATATTTGAATCTAAAATTAACTGAAAATTTGTGTTAGATTCGAATTTAACAAAGAGTAAATTGAATTTGAATTTCAAAAATTGGCTTCCAGGTCTTGGCGAGGCACAAGGCCTTCTTTGGCCGTAGCCTTATGGGATCATCCACCCTTTCCTTGACAAAGCCTTTTAGTGAAATTTCATCTTCAAAATTACTTTTTGGTAAATTCTGGTCTAACTAGTTTGGGTCTTGGATCGGTAGCTTCGGCTAGTTCCGCCAAGATGGCTTCCCTAACGTACTATCATCTCACCTCCACCCAATACTATGTTGTTCAAATTTCAGTTAAGTTGGTTCAGTCCTTATACTAGCCAATCCTATTTCTAAGCAAGAAAAATAGAAAAAAATAATTAAAAAGAAACACGCAATTAAAGAAAATAATTTGTCTAAGTAAGATCACAATTGGAGTAATACTCCGGATTTTCGAAATCAGCAAGATTATGAATTAAATTTTCTAACTTATTGACCTTATGTTTTAGGGTATCATTTTCTTGTTTCAATTTTCTGACATTTGATTTAATTAAGTTACATGAATCAATCACATTATTCAAGGTAAATAACGGATTTTCAAATACTGTAAATTTACCTTTGTTGATTGTTTGTCCGGCATTCTTGGTAGCTCTTTTATATGTGCATTCACTTTTGTAATGCCCGAACTCCTGGCACTTGAAGCATTGAATGTGACTTTTGTCCTTTTGTGCTTTTGGAACTGATTCCTTTGTCGCCGTCGGTGGTGTCGTTCGAATCTTACGAGTAGGACACACACTTTGGTAGTGCCCTCTCTCCCTGCATGTGTAACAAATTACATGATTAAAATTTGAATTTACACTTTTACCTTTTGGTTCTTTATTGGGAATCTCCCACTTGATTCTTGCCGCCTCGGATATAGGCTCATCTTCTGATTCTGTGTCTGAATCGGACTCGGGTACTGGTTGAAGCTCCTACTTTGGTAGTTCTTTAGGAGTTTTCCCTGCAATAAAATTTACACCTTCCTCGACCATTATAGTATCTGTTTGACTATTTAATTCTAATTTTGAAAAGAGTTCGAAATCAGTTACCGTCTCAGTCAATTCGTCGTCTAATTCTGGTTCGATTTTGGATTCGGGTTCAAACTCTGACTCGGCTGTTTGTGCTTGGACTGAAAGGGCAACATAATTTACCTGATCTTCTTCTTCATCTGAGATCTCTTGATGAAGGTCAACCAATTTTTCCCAGATTTCTCTAGCACATCTGCATGGACCTACTAGCTCGAGTTGCTCCTTGGTTAGACCACATTGTAGGATTGCAGTTGCTCTTGCATCGATTTCGATTTGATTTAGGGTGTGTTCATCCAGTTTATCCCACTCGATTGATGACTCATCTTCTACGGGAAAAGAGAATCCCGTTTGGATGATCCGCCATAAGTCCATGTGGGCCTTCAGAAGGGACTCCATTTGACTTCTCCAAAAGCTGAAGTTCTCGCCGGAGAATAGCGGTGGACAAGCACTGTTCCACTCTTGGTTGGCCATTTAAAATAACCTCTTGCACACAAAAAGAAACAACAAAAGTGTACCAAAACTTGGCCTTGGATTAGTAGTGCGGGAGAAGGAAGAAATAGCCAAAAACAATATTGCATGAATTTCGAGACGAAATAATAATCAAATAATAAAAATAAGTTATGACAAATTTTTAAAAAATATTGATTTTGTCAATTCTGATTAATAATGAAAAAGTAAGAATTTAACGAAAAAAAATTTGCTCGAATTAAAGTAGCACGAATTTCGAGAAAAATATTATAATAATAATAAAAAAAAATTATGATAAATTTTCAAAAATTGTTCGTTTTATCAACTCAGACTTATGGTGAAAAAATAAGAATTCAAAATTGAAAAAGGCGAACAAAAATCGAGTGGTGTTGATTAACCAAAAAAAAAGAAATAAGATTAAAAATTTTGTAAATCCGAAAAACTTTCAATTAGTGGTTGCACCAAGTTTGAACTACCCCGCTCTGATACCACTTGTTGGATCGAGAAAACCGATAGAGGGGGTGAATATCGGAAATCGTTCGGATTTTTGTAAAGAGCACGTACGCAGCGGAAAAATAAACTTAAAAGCACACAACACAAGGACACAGTCGATTTACTTGGTTCGGAGCCAGTGTCGACTCCTACTCCAAGGCCCACGGTCGTTGACCGTTTACTTTGGGCAATTCTATATACACGCAAAACAGTTTACAGAATTTAATTACAAAGTAAGTGCACTAAAATAATAATAAAGAATTGCGCTCTTCGTTACCGACGTCCGGAGTGGATTGACTTTTTCGGGGTAGCGGGACGTCGTCGGCTCGAGTTGGAATGTTTCCGGAGCAAGGCACGAGCGTAGAAGAGCTTTGAGGCGTTGAGAGAATGGATTATGGAAAGCCTTGGTCGAGGGCCCTTTATATAGGGTTTGGGGGCGCCCGGGATGTCGGGGGCACCCCCCACGTGGCCTCTGATCCGCAGAGCTCTCGGTCGCGTCTGATCCTCTGGATCCGCTTTGACCGGGGCGCCCGGAGCGCTCGGGGCGCCCGGGTTGACCGGGTCAAATCTTATCTTCTGGCTTCGAAGGCTTTTGGTTCGAGGTATGCGTATGGGGGCGCCCGGGAGCAGCCGGGGCGCCCGGGAGCACGGGGGCGCCCCGCTCAGCAACTGTTCGAACCCTTTTTACTTTGTTTTGTTTTGTATGCACCTTGGGGGCGCCCGGGACACTCCGGGTGCCCTACTCAGCCCTTGCCTCTCTCCTTTGAGGCTTTCTAAGCTGTAGACACACGTTCCTTCGGTCCTGCATCCAGGGTTAGTCCAAAACACAACAATATATTAAGTTATTAAATTATACAGCCTTAGCTGTCTTGGTTCTGACTTTGGTCTCCAAAATGGAGGCCTAGGTCGAACCGACGCCTACTGTTCCCTCGACGGGGAACGCATCCTCACCTACTCCTCTCGGGAGAATTTACCTGATGCCAACCGTTCCTCTGGTTGGACTTTTGCCTGACGGTCCTTTGTCAGGTCTTGGATGCCAAGCTGCCCTTCGCTTGGTGCCTAGCATTCCTTCGCTAGGGCTTTAGTCCCAAGCTGTCCTTCGCCTGGCGCCTAGCAGTCCTTCGCTAGGTCTTGGATACTGGCAGTCCTTCGCCAGTTGCCTAGCAGTTTTTCGCTAGGGCTTGGATACTGGCAGTCCTTCGCTAGTTGCCTAGCAGTCCTTCGCTAGGGCTTGGATACTGGCAGTCCTTCGCCAGTTGCCTAGTATTCCTTCGCTAGGGCTTGGATACTGGCAGTCCTTCTCCAGTTGCCTAGCAGTCCTTCGCTAGGGCTTGGATACTGGCAGTCCTTCGCCAGGTGCCTAGCAGTCCTTTGCTAGGGCTTTGTCTCTGCACACTTGAGTAACATTGTTAGATCACAAACAAACTTAACTTTGAATCCTTTGCCAATTTCAAAACAAGGTTCGATATGGTGCTTCCTGCACCAACATCATCATAATCTAATCCCTCAACTTGGTTAAACCCCCTAGCCACTAATCTAGCCTTGTTCCTAGTGATTTTACCTTGGTCGTCTAGTTTATTCCTAAAGACCCATCTCGTGGTTACAATGGTACAATCAGTGGGCCTAGGAACTAACTCCCAAACTTCACTCCTCTCAAATTGGTTTAGCTCTTCTTGCATGGCCAAAACCCAATCAGCATCTCCCAATGCTTCATCAATGGTCTTGGGTTCTAATTGGGAGATTAGAGCTATTTGACTAGTTTGATCCCTAAAGTAGGACCTAGTCCTTACTCCTTGATTTACATCACCCACAATTTGGTCAATAGGATGATCATGGTGATGTCTCAGGGGTCTAGAGGTTGTAGGTTCATTTACTCCTTCCTCATTCTCTAGGGTACTTCTTACTCCCCCTTGATCATTACCCTCCAAATGTAGGTCTTGGATTCTTTGGGCAAGAGGTTGAACCTCTTCTATGTCCTTATCAATAGAGGCCTTTCTAGGGTAGGTACTAGTAGTTTCATCAAATTTGACATTTGAGGACTCCTCAATCACTTTTGTCCTCTTGTTGTACACTCTATAGCCCTTACTAGTCAATGAGTACCCTACTAGAATTCCTTCATCGGCTTTTGTCTCAAATTTTCTTAGGTCGTCTTTGGTGTTTAAGATGTAAACTTTACATCCAAAGACCCTAAAATAGTGGACTTGGGGTACCCTTCCATTCCAAAGTCAAAGGGTGTTTTTCCTAAAAATCTATGTACCAACACCCGGTTTTGGATATAGCAAGCGGTGTTAACCGCTTCGGCCCAAAAATAGCTAGGAAGGGAATATGCATTAAGCATAGTCCTAGCAGCTTCTTGTAGGGCTCGATTTTTCCTCTCAACTACCCCATTTTGTTGAGGAGTCCTTGGGCATGAAAACTCATGCTTGTACCCATTTTCAACACAAAATTGTGTGAAGCTAGCATTTTGGAACTCCCCACCATGGTCACTCCTAATTCAGTTTATTTTGATGTTCTTTTCGTTCTTTACCCTTTTACTAAAACCTATAAAGATATCTAGGGTATCATCCTTATGTTTCAAGAAATAGACCCAAGTAAACCTAGAAAAAGCATCTACTATCACTAGGCAATATTTACTCCCCACAAGTGAGGGAGTACTATGGCAATCAAACAAGTCTATATGCAAAAGTTCTAAAGGTAAGGAGGTGGTGATTAGAGTTTTACCTTTGTGTGATGCTTTTGATTGCTTACCCTCTTGGCATGCATCACACAACTTGGTCTTCTCATACTTGATCATTGGGAGCCCCTTCACCAATTCTTCCTTGGCCACTCTTGCAATGTTCCTCATGTTGACGTGTCCAAGTCTTCGGTGCCACAACCATCCTTCTTCTTCTTTAGACATGAGACACTTAACAACATTGTTAGTAGCATAAGATAGATCAAGATAATATAAGTTTGCCTCTCTAAACCCTTCTAATATGATAGTGTTTGATTCACTTTGCCTTATTACACATTTCTTAGCATGAACTTCTACTCTAAAACCGGCATCACATAGTTGACTCACACTTAATAAATTAAACTTTATATCCTTAATTAAAAGTACTTTATAGATCGAAATAGTGGGAGATACCTCAATTGTGCCCCTACCAATGATCCTCAACTTTCCACTATTCCCAAAGGAGACCATCCCTTCTCTTAGGTAGCTAATAGTGGTGAACTTGCTCACATCCCCGGTCATGTGTCTTGAGCATCCACTATCTACTATCCACAAAGTTGGGGCCTCCTTCACCTTTACCTAGACAACATGGAAAACATACTCTTTTGGTACCCATATCTTTGATCCATAAGCATCATTTAAAAATTTCTTAGGTACCCATGCCTTCTTTGTGGTTCCCCTAGCCCCTAGTCTCCTAGATGCACCAATCCTACCAATAAGTGAGACGAATGCTACTTCCTTGATCTTAGGTCTATAACCCAACCCAGCCTTGTTGTATACAGCCCTTTGACTGTTGATGATCATATCAATGTTACTTGATCCTACTTGGAATTTCCTAAGAGCCTTTGTGAGGTCATCTACTTGTTTCCTTAACTCCTTATTTTCATTTTCAATATGTGAAACATGAGAAGAGGTAGAGCTAGCATGCAAATCTTTAAGTTTAATAGCTTCTACTCTAAGCATGGCAATTTCTTCCTTAAGATCCTTAATTCTACTTCTAGCCTTAGCTAAATCCATGTTCGTGCTAGAAATAATTTTCACTAAGGTAGAGGAGGGCAAGTGGTATACATCACTTACCGAAGCTTCTAACTCTGATGATGATGAAGTGGAGGAGCTCTCATCTTCACTGCTTGAGCTCCGTTCATCGTCTGATGAGTCCGAATCATCTTGTGCCATAAGAGCGAAGTGAGAGACTTGCTCTTCTTCTCCTTCTGAGGATGAGGGATCGTCCCAAGTCGCCTTGAGGTTCGTGGCACTCTTTTCCTTTCCCTTTGACTTTTTCTTGTCACTCTTCTTCTTCTCTTCCTTCTTGTCATCCCTTTTCTTCAACTGGGGACACTGGTTCTTCATATGTCCTTCTTGGTGACAGTTGTAGCATATGATGTCCTTGGCCTTACCCTTACCTTTGGCCCCTTTCCTAGCATATGACTTGTTAGAAAAACTTTTAAATGCTTTACGAAATTTTCTTACCATAAAGGTCTCTTGGTCACTGTCCATAGAGGCACTTGACTCCTCTGAGTCCGATGACGATGAGTAGATCACCTTCTCCTTTCTCCTCTTCTTCTCCTTTTCTGCAATAAAAGCAATACCTTTCTCTTTTGTCGAAATGTTAGCTTGCTCGTGCAGTTCAAATTCACAAAATAGATCGTCTAATTTAACTAAAGATAAGTCCCTTGATACCTTGTAAGCATCAACCATGGATGCCCACAGGGTGGTTCTAGGGAAGGCTTGTAAGACATACCAAACGATATCCCGGTTTTCAATTTTCTCTCCAATCACATGGAGCTCGTTTATTACTTCCTTTACCCTTCCATGCAGCTGACTGACGATCTTGTTGCTCTTCATGGAGAGGGATTGCAGTTGGGCCATCAACAAGTCCTTCTTGGCTCTTCTGGACTCGTTTGACCCCTCGTTTAGTTCAACTAACTTGTCCCATAGCTCCTTGGCGCTCATGAATGGCCCCACCTTATTCAGTTGCTCCTTTGAGAGCCCGCATTGCAGTGTGGTGGTGGCCTTGGCATTTGATTGCGCCCTCTTCATCACCTCCTTTGACCATGTCCTCATAGGTGTAGGGTCTCCTCTTTCATCGACGGGTGCCTCAAAGCCATCTGCAACACTTATCCAAGTTTCAATATCATTCATGAGATAGTACTGCATCCTACCTTTCCAGTACGCGAAGTCGTTGCCGTCGAAGAATGGTGGTCGTGCGGTGGAGTATCCCTCTTGAAACGCCATTACAATTGCTCCGGTTGACTGTTAGATCTTCCGAAACGCACCGGCTCTGATACCAACTGAAGGATCGATTTAGGCATGCAGAGGGGGGGTGAATGCACTTTCGCAGATCATTTTGATCTCTACAAAGTTGTTAGCGCAGCGGAAATAATATGTAAAAGGAATAAACAATGCTAACAAGAAATCTTTTACTTGGTATCCACCCAGATGGGTGACTAGTCCAAGGATCCACGCCGCGAGCACCACTTTTCACTATCGAAAAGTCTCCTTGAGGTGGAGAAACCTTTACAGCAGAATCTTCCTCTTTACAGATGCAAAAATATGATGGAGGAAGCAAAAGTCACTCTACAATTTGGCAGCACTTCGTTACTGTACGGAACCGTACCTGCACGTGTAACGAGGAGCTCCTTTTATAGGTGAAAATGACAGATTCGCAGTCTGTCCCGACCTGCACCAGTCGACTGCCCCGAGGGCAGTCGACTGGCCCGGCATTAAATGTCGGCCAACGGCTAGTTTTGGGGTATACCAGTCGACTGCCCCAAGGCCAGTCGACTGGTCCGAAGCTGCGAACTTTCTGTGGGTTTTGGCAGTCAACTGTCTCTGGGCCAGTCGACTGCCATGCCTCCCAGCTCAGCTTCAGCCACTCCGAACCTTCTCTTTCGCGTGTGCCTTCAGGTCTGCTCCCTTGGCTCACCCCTTGAAGTCCTCTTCCTCTGGCTATCGTCCCTCGGATGCGCACACAAGCCTTCCCTTGGCTTGCCTCCATGCCACCCTTCACGTGTGCCCTTTGAAGTCCACTTCCCGGCTTGCCCTTGGAGCTCTCCTCCCTCGGCTTTCGTCCCTTGGATAGGTCCACCAAGTGTGATTCTCCAAGTCCTGCAAACTCAATCACACAAATCAAATACAACATAACACTCTAACTTTAAACCTATTCGCCCACACATCAAAATCATGATCTTCCAATCATTTAAGGGCCGATTGCCTCAATAAGTTGTATGTGTTGTTTCGAGGTCGAAACATAGATAAGCCTTCACTCAGGCGCCTAGGAGGTCCAGGGCACCCTGGTCAAAGGTTTTATCTGTTGCGATGAGTTCGGCGCGGGGATAAGGTTTGACCAAGTCCATAGGGGCGCCCCCATCATCACAGGCGCCCGTATGATGCCTATAAAAGGGGCTTCGACCCCTCAGCTTTAGACACGACTTCCAAGAGCGATTCTGATCATTTTGACCGACGACAACGTGCTAAAGATGAGGCTCTACGACCAGGAGGCTCCAGGAGGAAGTGTGCGGCACTTCGGAGATCCAGATTAGCCGAGCTTCAAACCTTGTTATGTTCGGTTTGCGTTTTAATATTCTGCACTTAATTTCATATCTTTTTCATTGTAATTATCAACTGTAAGACGGGTTTTCTCCGCCTTCAGAAATTCCGGAAAGGAGACCAATAGTGGACTCACGCCGAGTACATAGGCCTTGGACGTACTGACCCAGAGGGGTCGGGAACCAAGTAAATAAATCCCGCGTGTCTGCTGTGTTGTTATTCCTTTTTCTGTTTTACTTTTCCGCTACACTAACGCTCTGAGTCTAGAACGATCGAAAGCTTTCCGCGAGAAGATTTTCATGATCAATATTCATTCCCCACCCTCTATCGACGGCACCGGTCCTACAGGGTCAAAGTCAGACGTCTCGAGATCCGGGAGTCTTGGAGGTCGAGCACGAAGTTTTGGTCAAGGATCGGGCAAAAGATTTACCCAAGCGGGGATCATAAACAGAAGTAGAGATGGGTCGAGGTCGGACGTCTTGAGATATGGGGTTCTCAGAGGCTGAGCGAATGTCCAATTAGAGGTCCCGGTTGGCAAAAGATAACTTCTCCAGGGTGGAGTAGGTAAGGACGCGCTCCCCGGGAAAGGGAACATTAAGCATCGATTTGACCTAGGGTTTTGGGGCGAAATCCAAAGAAAAACCAATATTATTTGTATGTTTATCTTGTGTTTGTTGTCTTGCAGGTACTTGGGGTTGGAAGCAAGATAGGAGAGCAAATGTAGGAAAAACTGGGCCTGGGAAGAAGGCTTCCTGGGGGCCTGAATGAATCAAGTGCCTAGTAAGTTAGGCACCCTGGATGAGGCCAGACCTTCTCAGGCGCCTGGTAAACCAGGTGCCTGAGGCTTCCCAAGCACCTAGGAGGGTGCTAGGCACCTGGGAAGGTAGATCTTATCCTGCGCGAGATTAGCTGTTGCGGATCAGATTTTGACCACACATAGCAGGCGCCCAAGAGCCCTGAGGTGCCCGAGAACATAGTATATAAAGGGGTTCGACCCCTCACTTCAAGAAATCAACTTCCCCATCCGCTAAAGCAATCTGTGTGAAGCAAAAGCACTAAAGTCGAAGCTCTGCGACCAAGGAGACTCCAGGAGGAAGTGCGTTGCACTTCCGACTTCTGGATTGGCCGGATCTTCATTTCCGTTGGTTTCATTTTTCATTTACAAGTTGTATTTAATTTATTATTCATGTGCTTGTAATTCAAACTATAAAACGGGTTTCTCCGCCTCCAGAAAGTCCGGAAAGGAGACCAATAGTGGACTCATGCTGAGTACTTAGGCCTTGGATGTAAGGTGTCGGGGGGTTGGGAACCAAGTAAATCCCGCGAGTTTTTCTACTGTCTTTCTTTTTATTTTATTTCCGTTGTGTACTAACTCTGATAGAAAGACAATCGAACGACAAGAAAGCTTCGGCAAAATGTTCGAGTCAATATTCACCCCCCCCCTCTATCGATTGGCACCGATCCTACAACCCTCACTTACTGGGTCACTTTCGAAAAGCGAGGTTCCTACTTCGTCATCACTTTCTTCTAACGTCTCTCCCCCTTCATCAGTGCTCCCTTCTTGATGACTTGTCATCAGCGCAAGTTCTGCGTATTCTTAACCTTCCGACTCTTCTGATAAGGACTCATCCCAGGTGGTCTTCAGTGCCTTTTTCTTCTTTGGCTGGTTCTTAAGTTTAGAACACTGGCCCTTCAAGTGTCCCTCCTCATTGCAGTTGTAGCATTTGATTATTCACTTCTTTAGAGACTGTCTTTTTTTTTGCATTCTTGAAAATTTGTTAGCTTTAAAAAAATCTTTTAAAAGAACTTACCAATTTTGTTGTTTCGTCGTCAGTCGAGGATTCCCCGTCGAGTTGTATCTTCCTTGTGTTAAGTGCGACGATGCCTGCATTTTTATTCTTTTCTACAAAACGAGATTCATAAAGCTCTAAAGTATAAAACAATTGCTCTAATGTACTTACCTCTAAATCTTTCGAAATGAAATACATGTCGATTACCGATGTCCATTCCGGGGTTCTCGGAAATGCATTTAAGAAGTACATTTGAGCGTCGTGACTTATCACCTTTTCTCCAAGGTTCCCAAGGTCCGTGATTAGTTCTTTTACCTTGGCGTGTAGATGTGCAACTGATTCTCCATCTTCCATCTGGAGGTTTGTCAGTTAGCTTCGAAGGAGGTCTCGTCGCGCCAGTTTTGCCTCTAAGGTACCTTTATGCAATTCCAGGAATTTCTCCCAGAGCACTTTTGCCGAGTTTTAGTTCCCGATGCGGTTGACTTCTTGCATAGGAAGAACGGCTAGTAGATGAAATTCTGCTCTGCCATTTGCTACAAAGTCTGCGTGCTCTTTCATGGTCCATGACTCTACTTCTTTATTATTGTCATTGTTGTCTTTAGGAACTGAAAAACTATTTTTCATAATTAGTAGCAGTTCAATATCAGTTTTAAAAAATACCTGCATTCAGCGCTTCCGCATCGCGAACTCCCCCTCAAACATCGACGAGTAGATTACTGCTCCAACCATTTTCTCGAAATTGCTGCAGTCGACGATTAGTCCTTCTACAGTGACCTTGGCTCTGATACCACTTGTTGGATTGGGTTGGCCCGGCTAGAAGAGGGTGATTAGACAGTAAAAAATTAAAGTGGAGGCACTTATCTTTTAAAAAGAAACTTGGTCACAACTGAGAATATTGCTTCCAATGCAGTGGATCCTCAATAAAATTCTCCTTATGGCGGAGAATCCTTACAACAAAAACACGCTTAGACTTTTTACAATTGAATTGATTGATGTTGAGGCAAAGGGGTGAAGCCCCTTATATAGGTGGTTCTCGAGCGCCTAAAGGATCTTGGGCGCCTGCCACGTGGACCGAATCGGGCGTGTGCTTATCCGCAGACTTGGCTAAAGTTTATCTCTGCTCTTGGGTGCCTAGGACTGATGAGGCGCCTGATGGCTCACAGGCACCCGAGATGTTGACGTGGCGAACCTGCCAGCTCAACTTCTCCATTCTCAAAACATCTCTACTGAGGTGCCTAATAGGTATCAAGCGCCTAGACTCTCAGGCGCCTGAACCATTTTAAGCGCCTGGGAAGCAGCAACTACTACCGGAGTTAGGCTCACTCGAACTCGACTCTGGCCTTTTGCCCCTCGAGCGTGCTTCCTCTCAGCTTCCCGTCCCTCGTACTTTGCACACGTCCTTCTCGATCCACTGGCATACTCTTCCATAGCTTCCGCGTCCCTAGGATTGCACTGAGCCCGTCGGCTCACTTCCCCCACACAATCCTTCTCGTCCGCTACATCTTACGCTTGACTTCCTCCATACCTAAGCTCCTGCACACTTGGCAGAGGGATTAGAAAACACAGGACCTAACTTTAGCTATTTGATCACATCAAAACTAACCGGGGTATCAACAGGTTATTGGGGTTGAATGGTTGCAAACATAGTCCCACGTTGAAAACACATGAGAACGATCATTGGCTTATAAGGAAAAAAGATATCTCCATTGGCATGAGGCCTTTTGGGATAGCCCAAGAGCAAAATCATGAGGGCTTAGGCCCAAAGTGGATAATATCATACCACTGTGGAGATATCTAAATTTTTTTCGGTCCAAACAATTACCTGACCCAGACTAGATCATTGCTATGCAAGAGGAACTAGCCCAATTTGATAGAAACCAAGTCTGGGACTTAGTGCCTAAACCTGAAGGTAAGTCCATTATAGACACTAAGTGGGTATTTAGGAATAAGTTGAATGACCAAGGTGAAATAATGAGAAACAAAGCCTGCTTAATTGCTAAAGGTTTTAGTCAAGTTGAGGAGATAGACTATGATGAAACTTATGCCCCTGTAGCTAGATAGGAGTCAATTAGAATGTTGCTAGCCTTTGCAGCCCACAGAGGATTCAAATTATATCAAATGAATGTTAAGTCTTCCTTCCTGAATAGATTTATAAAAGAGGAAGTCTATGTAGGACAACCCCCAGGTTTTGAAGACTTAGACTACTCTAACCATGTATTCAAACTTAGGAAAGCTCTTTATGGTTTAAAACAAGCACCTAGGGCGTGGTATGAAAGACTATCAACTTACCTAATTTCTATGGATTTTAACCAAGGCTAAATTGACTCATCCTTATTTGTTAAGACCTTAGAAAAGACATCTTTATAGCTCAAATCTATGTAGATGATATAATCTTTAGATCAACTAATACTAATTTCTTAAAAGAATTTATTAAAATTATGGAAAGTGAATTTGAAATGAGATTAGTAGGTGAACTGAATTTCTTTTTAGGACTCCAAATTAAACAAACTAGGGATAAAAATTATGTTCACCAATCAAAATATGCAAAAGAATTGGTTAAAAAATTCAAAATGGAAAATTCAAAAGACTTAAGTATCCCTATGGCAACAAATGCTAAAATAGATAATGACCCTAAAGGCAAGTCAGTTGACTTGAAGTATTATAGAAGTGTTATAGGAAGCTTACTCTACCTAACTGCGAGTAAACCTGATATCCTTTTTGCAGTGGGTATTTGCGCCAGGCACCAAACTTGTGCTAAGGAGTCCCACTTAACAGTGGTTAAAAGAATCCTTAGATATATTAAAGGCACCCTAAATATAGGTATTTGGTACCGTAGGACTTTCATTGAATTATCAGGATTCTCTGACTCAGACTATGCAAGCTGTAAACTTGATAAAAAAGTACAAGTGGAAGCTGTCAATTGTTGGGCCAGAGTCTAGTTAGTTGGTGTAGTAGAAAGCAACATTGTGTTGCCTTATCTACAACTGAAGCCGAGTATGTTGCATAGGGGAATGTGTAGCTCAACTCTTATGGATCATGCATACCCTTAAAGATTTTAACCTAGACTATACCCAAACTAAGGTATTTATTGATAATATCAGTTCAATAAACCTTACTAAAAACTCAATCTACCACTCTAGGACTAAACATATAGAAGTGAAACATCACTTTGTTAGCGACCACGTAGTCAGGGGTGAAAATGTCCTTCAACATGTAGAGTCCAAATCTAACTTAACAGACATTTTCACTAAACCCTTACCTGAGTCCGAGTTCAGTTTATTAAGAAGGCAGCTTGGGATGTGCTTAGTAGAGTAGGATTTCAAATATCTGATTTTTTGAATTTGAACGTCGAAACGGTTTTTCGTTAAAAATGATTTTAAAATAAATCTTTATCACAAATTTCAAAACTTTGTCTTCAAAATTCATTATATTGTTTTTTCGTTACTTAGTTTTATTTTAACTTTAAAACTACCCCTTCAAAACTAGGGTCCTTCTTCGACATGGACTTAGCTTAGGTTTAACCCTAGTTTGCATGCTCCTATAGATTTAGAAGCCAACATCTCACAAGGACATTAGGATTAACTTGTTTGACAACCTAGATTGAGTTGAGATGCTTAGGACTGTTGTCCTAGACTTACCTGTTTCAAAATCAGTGCATCAACACAAGTTGGGGGTGATATAAATACAATTCAAATTAATCAAGTCAAGTATTCTGGCTGACTAAGTTGATTTATGAAATGCACTCAACTTGACTAACCCAAGTAAAAATTGCTATTTACTACAGTCAGTAAGTAGCTAAAAGGTTAGACAGGTGCCTAAAAGTAATTGACTTTATTTTTGAATATTTAAAATTATTTTTCATTTTTTCATGCTTGGACTCAAAATAAAGGTTCCCAGACTTAGACTCAGACTTAGACTTAACCTTTGTTATTGCTTAAAATTACTCGCTCTGATACACTTAGTTTTTTTTATGAAAACTTTAGTCATTTTTCTGCTCTTACCCTTATATTGCCTACATAATTTTGATATATGGCAAAGGGGGAGAGAAATAAAAGAGTTCAAAGTTGTTAAGAGTTCAAAGTTCTTAGAAAAATTCAAGTTTTTCAATGTTAGTATTTTTCAAAAATTCAAGTTTTTCAATGTTTAATATTTTCAAAAAAGTATTTGTCAAACTATAAAGAAAATTTCAAAATATTTTGAAAAGAAGAATTCAAAATTCATAATTAACTTTGTCATTCAAAACTAAGTTTTTAATGCTTAGAACTTTCTTTTTGCATTTTTTAAAAACTCTTCCGCACTTAGTTTTTGAAAAGCACTTAATTTTTCCAAACGAATGTTCTATCAAGTTTTTCTTAACAGTTTTTAAAAAGTTAACTTAGTCTCTAAATTTTTACTTAAATAAGACTAAGTCTAGTTTTTTGAAGTTATATTCTCCTCTATAAACACAATTGTTAAATGATCTAGGGGGAGAGCTTAAAATAAGAACTTAATTTCTTTTCCCTGTTGAAGCTTATTTTTTGCTTAACCTTGAACTGGGTTGCCATAATCAAAAAGGGGGAGATTGTTGGTGACGGAAGCACTAGATTGAACCTTGTTTTGATAAGTGACAAAGGGGTTCAAGTTAAGCTGGTATTGTGTACTAATGGATTTATGGAGTTTGCAGGAAAGTCCTAGGTAAGCTAGGCAAGAAGTCTTGACCTGTAGGGTTGAGCACGAAGTCCTGGTCGGGGATCGGGCAACGAAGAATTGGCAAGTGAAGCCGAGCATGAAGACTTGGTCCGGGAAACCGAGCAGAAGACTTTGCCGAGCGGGAATTGCGGATAGGAGTCGAGACTGGTCGAGGTCAAACGCCGTCGAGTTCCGGGTTCTCGAAGGCCAAGAAAAAGTCCAACCGGAGGTTCCAGGTGGCAATAGGTAAACTATCCTGAGAGGAGTAGGTGAGGGCACGCTCCCCGATGAGGGAACAGTAGGCGTCAGTCAAGACTCCGAAGCAAGTAAAACTAACTAGTGTTAGCGATCTTGATTTATTGTTTATTTCCGCTGCTCTATCTCTCTAACTCTTATGCTTATTATCAAAGCTTTCGTTATGCACTTTAATCGCTTAGTAATTTAAGTATTAAATCTGAAGTTTTTGCGAAGTGATATTCACCCCCCTCCCCCCTCTATCGCTCATCTCGATCCTATAATTGGTATCAAAGAGGGGGCTGCTCAATTTTGGTGAAACTGTCACTTGAGTAATTTTTAGATTTTTCATTTTTTTGGGGGGTAATTTTTTTTAAAAGTTCTCTTTAGTTGCATTTTTTATTTTATCCCATACTGCTAATCCAAGACATAAGTCTTGGTACATTTTGTTGTTTTTTTTTGCAAGTTCAGGAAATTCTCTCTACTATCCTTATGGGGTTGCAAGAGGGCTATAGTATTGCTCGCCCCCCTCTCTTCTCTAGGGAAGACTTCGGGTATTGGAAAAATCGAATGGAAGTCCACCTGAAAACTCAGGTGGACATGTGGATAATCATCCAAACTGGATTCGACCTTCCGAGAGACGAGCAAGGGGTGATTCTGAGCTATGAAAAATGGGATGACATTGCCAAAAAGAAAATCGAAGCTGACACAAAAGCGACGCAAACCCTCCAATGCGGACTTACGAAGGAAGAGCTTAATCGTGTCGGTCCCTTCAATAGCGCAAAAGAACTCTGGAGTAAACTCATAGAACTCCATGAAGGAACCTCTGATACTAAGGTAAGCCGTCGCGATCTCTTGTTGAAAAAACTTTATAACCTAAAAATGCAGGATGGAGAAATGGCTTCCCAGATACACGCCCGAATTCAAGAAATTATGAATGAGCTCCACATCATTAGACACCCAATCAAGAATAGGGATATGATAAGGTACACATTAAATTCGTTCCCTAGAAACCTGTGGGCATCTATGATTGATGCCTACAATGTTTCTAAAGACCTTTCAAAAATAAAACTAGGTGATTTATTTTTTGAATTTGAGTTACATGAGTAGATTAATGGTTCACTTGTAGAGAAAGGTGTAGCTTTGATTGAAGAAAAAATCAAGAAGAAGACACCGAAACCAGAATCGGATTCTGACTCGGAATCCAAAGAGGAAGAGCTGGTGGAGCTTGTGAATGTCGTCCGAAAACTGTTTAGAGCTCGAAAATCCCAAAAGAAGAAGAAAATGGGGCAACCAAGGGACGATTTGGCTAAACCAAAAAACAAGGCGGACCTCACCTATTATGGGTGTGAAAAGAAGGGCCACATCAAATCCGAGTGTCCAAATGCGAAGGATACAAAGAAGCAACGGAGGAAGAAGGCGTTGCAGGCTACCTGGGACGAATCATCTTCAACATCAGACAAGGATGAAGCAACGCACTCCAACCTCCTCACATTAACGGCTAAAGACGAGATCGATATCAACTCCGAATCGGACAAAGAAACGGAGCACGGAACCGTCTCACTATCGGAAATGGGTTAACTTAAGGTAACTGGTTTTTCCGAACTGAATCTTTACGAGATAATTTCCTACTTATCTCGTAAACTGGCTAGGTCCAATTACCGGGTCAGGTCTCTCCGAGAGGATGTAAAACTCCTTAAGGAATAGACCAGCTCGAGTCCTTTGACTGAGCAAGTTTAGGAAGAATTCTCTACTCAAGTCTAAAGACTTGAGAAAGAGAATTCCTCCCTGAAAGCTCAAGTCAAAGAACTCAGAGTAAATTTGGAACAATTTACCCTAGGTTCCAAGAATCTTGATATAATTCTTGGAAAACAGAAATCTGTTCTAAATCGATCTGGAATTGGATTTAAAACCAATTCGCGAGTTAGGTCTTACTACTCAGTAATTAACCGCCCTAGCACTCGAGTCCAAGCATGGGTCCCCAAACTGAGCTTGACTAATCAAGCTGGACCAAATCAATATTGGATTCCCAAGGATCATATCTATTACTTAGACAGACCATATCGGGGATATGATACAGGGGGAGCCAATATAAAAACTATTCATGTGGATAGATAGTTTTTGTTTGAATACCTTTCTTGATGCTTGTTTATTTTTTCTATTAATGTTTTTTCAAATTATCATGATAAGGATTAGAAATGGTTAGTTAAGGATTAGATCTAATTGAAACATGCATAACCTAGTATTAGGGTGGGGCGAGTTGATAGTACGTTAGGAAAGCCGTCTAGGGAGTTAGTAGGGGAAGACGTCTCCTATTTGGTCTTTTTAGTTCGGTGGAACTAGCCAAAGCTACCTTGCCACATCCTCGACTAGTTAGACCAAGATTTCTGAACGATGAATTTAAAAATACAATTTTTCTTTATGTGGCTTTGTCTAGGAATGGGTTATTGATCTAATAAGGCTAAGGCCAAAGAAGGCCCATGTGTCTCGCCAAAACCTAAAAGCTAAATATTGAATTACATTTTTAAAATACTAATTCTTAAATTTGAATCTAACTCAAGGTTCAATCATATCTTAGACTTAATCTAATTTTCAAGATAAAATTGAAAGCATCTCATAAAATAAATAAGGATTCCTATTTTGTCACTTAGAAATGGGTGAGATGATTAGGATTAATAAAGTTAAATCAAACCCAATTTTGTCAATTTTTCCTTGTATCTTTATCTCTTTCAAAAATTCATTTTCAAAGTTTTCTTAATATTTTTCAAAAATTCATTTTCAAATCTTCTTCAAATTTGTCTACTTAATCCAGCTAATTAGATCAAACTAGTTAGACTGAACTTTGTCTCACAAAATTAACATAGGATTAGCATGCTTGATCACTTAAATTCGGTGAGACAGATTAGGCAAGTGAACTTGAACAACCTATCTTGTACTTCTACTAAACTGGATCCAAACTAAGTCAGTTTATATGTAGGAACATAAAGATTTGGACTAGTGAATGTTAGACAGTGGGTGTTGTAGACATATGACTAGAGATGAGTCAAAGTTCACCAAACTAAAATACAAGGACCTAGGAACAGTAGCGTTTAGCAATAACACTACACTTAAGGTAATCGGTTTAGGTAATATTGAAC
The DNA here is from genome assembly GCA_024364735.1 of Boesenbergia rotunda. NCBI lineage: Eukaryota > Viridiplantae > Streptophyta > Magnoliopsida > Zingiberales > Zingiberaceae > Boesenbergia > Boesenbergia rotunda. The sequence goes on from JAGFNQ010009432.1 coordinate 64,134, forward strand.
TGAGCTCCGATTTTACTATTAAAAAGGTCCTTTTGGTTGACAATTTTAAATTTAATTTACTCAGCATTAGTTAGCTCCGTGATACTGGATACTTAGTTACCTTTACCAACCAAGACTGCCTAATTAGGAACTTACGAGACTCCGAGGTTACCCTAAAAGGACTTAGGAAAAATAACATCTATGTAATAAATCTACCTACCTTACTTAAGTGTTATCTGACTCAAGTAGAAGAAACTAAACTCTGGCATAGGAGATTAGGACATGCCAACCTAAAGCTAATCTCCAGACTTAGCAAAAAAGGATTAGTTAAGGGTATATCCAAAATTAAGAATCTTGAAAATTTAGTTTGTGGTCCATGTCAACAGGGTAAATAGACCAAGTCTACCCATAAACTGACTCAACCTGACCTGACCCAATCTGTACTTGAACTCCTACACATGGACCTATTTGATTCTCACGGAGTCAAGTCACCAAGCGAAAACTGATACTGCTTAGTTATAATTGACGACTATTCTAAATTCACTTGGGTCCAATTTCTTAAAACCAAAGATTAATGTCTTGAATCTTTTAGAACTTTAGCTAAAATCCTTAAAAATCAAAAGATAGCAAAATTAAAAAAAAATCGAAGTGATCAAGGGGTGAATTCAAAAACCTAAACTTTACTAAATTTTGCAACACAAATAGAAATTTTCATGAATTTTTCTGCCCTAGGACCCCCCCCCAACAAAATGGCCTAGTTGAAAGATGAAATAGAAGTCTCCAAGAAGTAGCTAGGACTATACTTAATGAATATAACTTAGCCAAACATTTTTGGACAGAAGCAGTTAGCACTACCTGCTATATTCAAAATAGGGTCCTAATCAATAAAAGGCATAATAAGACTCCTAATGAAATATATTATTATAAATCACCCAACCTACATTATCTAAGGGTCTTTGGTTGTAAAGTTCATATCTTAAACACAAAAAACTACTTAGGTAAATTCCAATCCAAGTCTACCCTTGGCATATTCTTAGGGTACTCAACCACAAGTAGGGCCTACAAAATCTATAACAAACAAACCCTTAAGATTGAAGAAACTACTAATTTGATATTTGATGAAGAAAACCAATAAGCTCAACTAATCAATCTAACTCAAATCAACCCAACTTAATTAATCCCAAAGATGATGAGTCTAGGCCAGACCAAATCACTGACTCACTAATTGAATCTAGTTCTAAACCAGTCATAGACCTACCTACTGAACTGGTTCCTGAACCAAATTTAATATTACTTACTGAACCGATCCCTGAATCAACCCAAAATTTATCAACTAGACCTGAGGTTGAACCAAGTTCTAGGAGACCTAAGAAACCCAGACTAAATCACCCAATTGACCAAATTATGAGTGATCCAACCATAGGGTTCAGAACAAGGTCCTCCTATAGAAACCTAAGTCAAATTGCACTGATTTCAAAGATTGAACCTAAGACCATAGATGAGGCCTTTTGGGAGAGCCCAAGAGCAAAACCATGAGAGCTTAGGCCCAAAGGGGACAATATCATTCCATATGGAGATATCTAATTTCCTTTCGGTCCTAACATGGGCACGAAGTCCTGATTGAGGGTCGAGCATCGATGACCTGATCTGGAAGATCAGGCGAAAGTCTTAGACGAGCGAGGACAACAAAAAGAAGTGGGGACGGGTTGAGGTACGAATGTCTCAAGATCCGGAAGCTTCGGAGGTCGAGGAAAAGTCCAACTGGAGGTGCCGGTTGGCAACAGGTAACTCCAGTGTGGAGTAGGTGAGGATGTGTTCCCCAAAAGAAAGAATAGTAGGCGTCGGTCCGACCTAGTATTTCATTTGAAATCTAAAGTCAGGATCAGACAAATCTATCGTACATGCATATATTTATATATTATTATTATTTTGGACCAAAAGGAATTTATATATCTCTATAATGGTATGATATTGTCAACTTTGAGCTTAAACCCTCATGGTTTTGCTCTTGGGCTCTCCTCAATAGGCCTCATACCAATGGAGATATCTTTCCCTTATAAGCTTATGATCTTTTCCATGTGTTTTCAATGTGGTACTATGTTTGCAATCTTGCAATCCCAACTATCCCCCCCCCCTCAAACAAAGGATGACAAGCCCCCCTTAACCTGAAAGACTTTCAGTTTGATATCCGATCCTCAACCCACCAGGACTTTCTGCCCCTCGACCCACCCGACCTACTAGGACTTCACCGCCTAGCTGCAACTAGGACTTCTCTGCCTGGTGTTTGGTCCTCTTTCTCAAGACACGGGAGCCGACACTTCCTTTATTCAAGGCTTAACCCGCATAGTTAGATCTGGATCATGACTCTAGCTCGTACTTCGTCTAGTGGTTAGTTCGGTGAAGAGCGACTTGGCTCTGATACCAATTGTTAGGACCAAAAGGCATTTAGATATCTCAATAATGGTATGATATTGTGGGGACTGGTGTCGTCGATAGAGGGGGGGTGAATATCGACTCGTAAAAATTATCCGGAAACTTGTCTTTCGATTCTCGTTCGTTCAAATCAGAGGGTTAGTAGTAGCGGAAATAATAAAGAACAAAATAGAATAACCCAGTATGCACACGGATTTTAACTTGGTTCTCAACCCCCCTGGGTCAGTACAACCAAGGCCTAAGTACGGGAAAAGCCCGTCCACTAATGGTCTCCTTTCCGGACTTTCTAGAGGCGGAGAAACCCATCTTACAGTGCACGTTTTACAATAAAAAAGATAAGGAAATTAATTGCATAAAAGTAAAAGCAAACCAAAACAGAAAAGTCGAACGCCCGGCCGATCTGGAACCCCGAAGTGTCGTGCACTTCCTCTTGGAGCCTCCTTGGTCGCAGAGCATTGCCTCTAGCACTTTTTCTTAGCATAGAACGCTTAGAATGTCATTGTGACTGCTGTTCCAAGTTGAGGGGTCGAACCCCTTTATATAGCCTTATCTAGGGCGCCTGAGTTGCTATGGGGTGCCTTAATTGCGGTCAAAAGTTCATCTGAAATGCTATCTTCGCGAAGCTGATAAAACCTCCTATCCAGGGCACCCTAGACCCTCCAGGGCACCTGAATCATTCAGGCACCTAGTATTCAGGGCGCCTGGCTCATTGGGGGCTCCCTGGTTCAATGAGGGCGCCCAGGAAGTGTGTTTCAGCCTCTTTTGTATTTGTTTGTCTGCCTTGCCTCCCATTCTAGGTACCTGTAAAATACACAAACATAAGGCAAACACATATTTATTCTTAGCCTTAATGAATTGGTCCTAACTTCGGATTTCCTGCGAAACCCTAGGCAAATCGACGCCTGTGTTTCCTACCCGGGGAACGCGCCTTTCGCCTACTCCTCTCAGGAGAAGGTTGCCACCCGACCCATCCGGTTGGACTTTTGCCCAGTGTAACACCCCACTAAAATTCTCTTCAATATTATCCCTAATATTGAGTATAATTGCATGAATAATAGCTATATTGAGTATGATTCATGAATGATAGTTAGAGTTGTGGGAATTTTAGTGTAAGTGTTAATGGGCCTTATATGGGCTCTAAATGGTGGAAATTCCTAATGAGTCTTAAATAGCACTTCGTTAGTTATCCTAATGGTCCCCATGAGAATAAAAGAAATAACACATCATGTAATGGGCCTTACTTTAGATGGGCTTGCAAAAGAATAAAAGAATAAAAAAAATGAAATGAGGTAGGTGCCAAGGATCTAACCTTGGACCTTAGAGATGTTGTAAGCCTTAAGAATGCATATGTAACCAATTCACCTAGCAAGGGAGTACTATTAGGAGGATAGAGGAAATTGTAGATAGGTGTAAGGGGGATGAAGAGTCACCATGCATGGAGGATGAAGAGTCATCATGGAAGGTAAAGGGGTCACCATGGAAGGTGAAGAGGCATACCTTTTCATTTACTATAAGAAGATGAGGAAAAAATGCCACAAGGCATCTCCTCATCCTTCTCATTGTCGAAAACCTCAAGGCCCTCTCTCCATCAAAAAAAAAATTCTCTCCAAGAAAATCTAGTGAAGGCTTTGTGTTTGTGAAGCAAAGGAAGAGCCAAGGAGCAAGAAGTTCTTTCTTTCTCCTTCTAGGTGATATATATTGTTTGGGAATCTTTAGCACAAGGGTAAGACTCCCCTCACCTGCAACATAATAGCTTATATATGTTTTTGTTCATGTTCTTGTATGTTCTTGTGATGTGTTGCTAAAATCGTGAAGTTTTTCCCTATGAGCAAATTTCGGCCAAGCATGGGTTTAGGGCCTAGGTTTGTGTTTGATGTTATCTAATGACTCCAATATTTTCTTGATGTTAAGTTATGAGTTATGATGAAAAAAAAAAGATAGAGCAAAACACCCTTAAAAGTTTCGGCCAAGGCTCCCATGAAGCCATAAACCTTTTGGCCATAAGAAGATGTTTGGGTTCTTTTTGACTAGCTAATGGTTTTAATTCCTTGTTAATGTTTTGTTGAGTGTTTTATATATATTTATGTCATGTTTCCTCCTCTGTACATGTCCATCCAATACCCTAAATAAGGGCTTAAAAAATGAGTTAAAGATGTCATGTTACTTGTTAATGCTTCCTAGTGTTAGGATAAGTATTATATGCATGTTGTATGAATCAATTGCTCTTGTTTTTGTCATTTTCATGTTGATATGAACCTTAGAAGTTTCTGATCAGTACCTTAAATTGGGTTTTAGGATGGGTTAAGGTCACTACCTCACTTGATGATGTCTCTATGTAATAGGAAATTCAATGTATGTATGTTGTATGAGTTGTGTGATGTTGTGTTGTGTTTTATGCCATGATAACCCTATCTAAATGTTTTGACCAGTAGAGTATATGTTGAATTATGGTTGAATTAAAGGTATCCATGTTTCATTATGTCATGATAGATGAAAAAAAATGGAACAAGTTCCCTAGGTGTATTATCCTTAGTTTTAAATTGAACATTATGTGTTTTATGAATCATGAATGATAAGTTGGTATGTTATGAATTTTCTTACCATGAGATTATGTTTTCTCCATGCCATGTTCATGTTTGAAAGTTATGATGATATTTATGCTTTGAATGTATGCCCATGACATGTATGACATTATGAATAAAAGAATATCTAAAGAGCAATTTCTAAGAAAAGAAAAGAAATAATGAACGCTATGCTAAAGAGCAATTGCAATGGAAAGAAAAGGAATCATGTATGCTATTTTACTTTATGTATTGGCTTGTACCGGATCTTTAAAAAAGTCCAAGGGATGGGCTCCTAAGCAAGGCCCCAGTTCTGGACTATCGTAGCTGTCCCTAGGCCCAAGGTTACCTAGTACCCTAGTAGGTCGGGATTAGCTACCTCGCACTCTACGAAGGGATGTGCGCAAATGATGAATGGGTAAAAGCCAGGGATCCCAATGATGATGATATGTTAATGTTCAAGTATTATATTATATATATTTTTCAAAGAGCATCCTTAATGTTTATGTACATGTTTATGTTGCATATGCTATGTTTAATGTTTATGCACATGTTTATGTTTAATGATATTGCATATGCTATGTTTAATGTTTATGCACATGTTTATGTTTAATGATATTGCATATGCTATGTCTAATGTTTATGCACATGATTATGTTTTAAGTGTTTATGCTTATGTGCTTTAGATGCTTTAAGTATTTATTCAAGTTATATGCTTATGTCAAATGATGTAGATTTCTACTTATATGTGATGTACGGATTTTGTGAGTAAGCAAGGAGCTTACTAAGCATTTTATTCTTATAGTCTACCTTCTTATGTTACAGATCAAACTAAAGGTTTCTAAAGAAGGGGAAGCAGCAGGAGGGCATGTGTGTGTGTGGCAGTGACTTGGCAGAACGATCCTACTGTTGTCTTTACTCTTACTTATGGACTTAATGTTGCTACTTATAAACTGCATGTGTTAGTTCTTATGTTTACGCTTACTACTTGTTGGAGTTGAAGTTCTTTATGATATACATGCTTAATGTAGAACTATATACTCTCTTGTTAAATATACTATGCTATGATTCACATGCTTAACGTAGTTTAGTTAGAAAGAAATTTATCCAATTGCATATGTTCATGATTTAGTATTATTTCCGCTGCTATATTTACGCTTTATATGCAATAATGTACGAAAAAAAAGGTAACGCGTCGCTCACGTAAGGGGTGGGCGTTACACCCAACTTCACTCACCAGGACTTTTGCCCAGCTTCACTCACCAGGACTTCGTGCCTAGTCCACGACCAGGACTTATTGTCAAACCCTATGTTAGGACTTCGATGCCCAGCCCTCGGCCAGGACTTATTGCCTAATTCCTCGAATCAGGACTTCGTGCCCAACCCTCGGTCAGGTCTTCGGTGCCCAGCCCGCGGCCAGGACTTTGTGCCCAATCCATGATCAGGACTTAGTGCCCAATTCTTCGAACCAGGACTTATTGCCTAGTTTAACTAGGACTTTTCTTCACTTTGGTACTGATTTCTTGACTTACCCTTCCCTTGTCAACGTATCACTAACTTAAGCATATTGTTAAATATTGAAACACTAGAGGAGGACATCACTGATGTATCTTGCACCAACAATCTCCTCCTTTTTGATGTTTGACAATATCTTAAGTTAAATTGGATTAAAGGATTAAGTTATGATCCTTGGGAAAAAATTGATCTAAGTTTTGATCCTTGGAAACCCATTTTGATTTAAACTTTTATCCTTGGAAAAACCATTTTGATTTACATTTTGATCCTTTGGGACAAAAAACTTAAGCTCTCTATTCCTTTGGGAGAAAAAAAAAATTTCCTAGGAAAAATTTTCTAACTTAAGTTCACTCTCCCCCTTTGTCATACATCAAAAAAGATGACAAAACAAACTTGCACCAACAATGAAAATTTCAAAAAACAAAAAATTCTTTTCCATTTGAAAGTACTTAGTATAATTCTTTAAAAGCATATCATTTTTGATAAAACAATTTTCAAAACTTGTCCCATTTTGTTTGAAAAAGACTAGGTACTAGTTTACAAAACTAAGTACTTAAATTGCACTAAACAAAATTGTACTGTGAAAAGTATTGTGTAATTTGAAAAAATATTTTGTACTTTTAGTAAAATATTTTGAACTTAGAAACTTTTTGCACTTAGGAAAATATTGCCTTAGAATAATTTCATTTAGAAAAGATTTTCAAAAAAATTGCACTCATAAAAGATTTTCACAAAAATTATGCACTTCAAAAAAAAATCACTTAAAGAAATATAGTGCATTTAGAAAAATTAGTATTTTGAAAGAAATTTGCACTTAGTAAAAAATTTGTACTTTTAAAAAATATTGTGCACTTTAGAAAAATATTAGTATTTTGAAAAATATTTTACACTTTTGAAAAATATTAGTACTTTGAAAAATATTTTGTACTTAACAAATATTTAAAAAACTTTTAATATTATTTTTGTTTTGAAAATATAATATTTTACTTGACTTGGTTTCTTTTTCAGTCTGACACAATCCGAGGAAACCTTGTTAACTACAAGGGTATTTCCCTAAGTGTCCTAAAAATTCTCCAAACTCAAGTAAGATTATTTTCAAAAGTGATTCCGTAAAAAGATAAGTTTTTGAAAGTTATTTTTATTTAAAAAATGACTTTAAAATGATAGTATTTTAAAGAGAAAATACTTATGTTTTCAAAAAGATTCTGAAAATAGAGTGTATGAAAACATTTTGAAATATTCAATAATTCTTTTAATTTGAGCTCCCTCTAAACTTAACACAGTCTTCGGAAGCTTGTTGACTACAAGTAATCTTCCTCTGAGTCTTAGAGTTTGATTCAGACCAAAAGAATTATCTAATAATTAAAAATTGTCAGAAAATAGAATTACTTTCTTTTGACTTAGACTCCCCCTAAATCTGACACAATCCTAGGAGTTCTTGTAGATCAAGAAGAAAACTCCCTATGTGTCTTTCAGGGTTTATCAAAATCAAAAGATTATTTTAAAACAATTTTTGACTGATATTTTGAAATGATAGTATGATAATTTTCAAAGAAATAGTGATATAATAGTGATATAACAAGGTTTATGAAACAATTTTTGAAAACTTTATTTTGAGATGAAAAATTTTTAAAGCATAAGGTTTTGAAAAAAAAACTAACCCTTTTTAAAAAAAAAAACTCCCCCTGTATCCGACACCGTCTATCTCTATCTAAGTGTCTTAAGTGACTTTAGTGTTGACCTAAAAGGCTTGTGTCTAATTGTGTAGGTCAAACAATTTTTTGAAAGGATATAATTTTGAAAATCTATAATATATAAGCAATCAGACAATCATGAAATCCATAAAAACATTATTATGTTAAAACATTATTTTGAAAATACATTTTTAGAAAAATATCCTACGAATTTTGGAAAACATTTTTTAAAAGCATTTTTCAATTTATTAGTCCTTAACATCTCACCCATTCTAAATGTCTCAGTACAATCAAGCATAGTCGCCTTATGGGTGTATTGTGAGATGCTTGAATAATTTTTCTTTGAATTAATGTTAAATCTAAGATTTAATTAAAACTTGTGTTAGATTCAAATTTATCAAATAGTAAATTGAATTTGAGTTTCGATAATTGGCTTCCAGGTCTTGGCGAGGCACAGAGGTCTTTTTGTCATAGTCTTATTGGAGCAACAACCCTTTCCTTGACAAAGCTTATTACTAAGAGTTCATTTTCAAATTATTTCATGAAAAATTTTGGTATAACTAGCTTAGGTTTTGGATCGGTAGCTTCGGCTAGTTCCACCAGACTAAACAGACCAAGTAAGGTACGCCTTACCCTACTTGACCTTATTAGAAGGGCTTCTCTAACGTACTATCATCTCACCTCCACCTAATACTATGTTATTCAAGTTTCAAGTAATTCTTTTGTCCTTAATTAACCGTTCTAAATCATGCAAAAATTTAAACATGAATGTCATGACATATATTAAAAAGAAAATTAGCAAATGCATGAGCATGGCATTTATGCATGATTCAAACAAGTCAAAGCTTTTTTAATTAGGTTTCTAGTAATGCATCAAATTTCTGATTTGATACATATCGTGTGAACCCGCGAATATGCCAAACCACTTTGACATATTTGATTTTTATTAAATTGATTGTTACAGTCGGGTAAAAATTATATTTAATTCAAGTTCAAGTTATTTAATTTGAGTTTAAGTTATTTAAGAGTTAGAGTTAACGTTGAGGTTAATTAAGAATTAATTGGGGTTAAATTAATTAGGAATTAATTGAAGTTAAATTAATTAAGAATTAATTGAAGTCAAATTAATTAAGAATTAATTGAAGTTAAATTAAGAATTAATTGAAGTTAAGTTAATTAAGAATTAATTAAAGTTAAATTAATTAAGAATTAATTGATGTTAAATTAATTAAGAATTAATTGAAGTTAAATTAATTGAAGTTAAATTAATTGAAATAAATTAGAGTTAAATTAATCAAGAATTAATTGAAGTTAAATTAATTAAGAATTAATTAGAGTTAAAAATAATCAAGAATTAATTTAAGTTAAATTAATTAAGACTTAATTAGAGTTAAAAATAATTAATGTTTAATTAAGTTTAAAATTATTAAGATTTTAATTAAGGTTAAAATAATTAAGATTTAATTAAGGTTAAAATAATTAGGATTTAATTAAGGTTAAATTAATTAAGATTTAATTAAGGTTAAAATAATTAAGATTTAATTAAGGTTAAATTAATTAAGATTTAATTAAGGTTAAATTAATTAAGATTTAATTAAGGTTAAATTAATTAAGATTTAATTATGGTTAAAATAATTAAGATTTTAGTTTCAAAATATCTGGGTTAGTTAATAGTTGTGGGTTTAATTGCATCATTTTCATTATTTCAAAAATGTACTTCTGCTTTGTTTGAATTTTTGTAGATTTTAATAACTTTAGCCTTGATTCTAGAAAATTCATCTTCCTCCTCATCCTCATCATCAAGGTTATATTCTTCTATATGTAGATTAATTTTCAGGGTTGTTAATTAATGTTTCATAATTAATATCCAAGAAATTAATAATTAAATCATCATCTAAATAGGTTTTATTTTCAAGCGATGTACGGGAATCTTACACAATTCAAATAACATGTTTAGTGATAATATAGATATGTCAATTTTTATTATTAAATGAAAAATTAAAATGAAAAGTAATTTTATTTCATTATGGATTCATGTCAATATAAGATATATTATTATTTTTTATAATATATGATATTAATGGTGATCATAAGTTTTATAAGGGTGGTGGATGTGGATGCGATCTAAAGTTTAATTTTCTTTAATAGGGGTGTGTCAGGCGTGTGCTATAGAGCAACACATAGGCGACACATGAAAACCCTAGTAGCAAGCTACTGTGATGGGTCATTTCCCATATAAAAATTAATTTAATATCAAAGTGAACCAATAACCCACATATCAGATATTAAATTGATAAGAACAGATACTATGATGGGTCATCCCCCATATAAAAATTAATTTAATATCAAAGTGGACCAATGACCCACATATCAAATATTAAATTGATAAGAACAGATACTACAGTCGATCTTAGCCAAAAAATCGAGAAAGGTATGAGTTGTTTTACCCTTTTTTGTCTATTTTTATAATTGCTCCGTGTGTAATTCGCCTTGGTAACTTCAGATATGGGACTATCATTTTTCTTTCATCAAAATTATTTTTTGAATTTGATAAATTATTTTTTAAAATTTTAATTTTGGATTAAGATCTGAATTTTTCTTTTTAATATTTGTAATTATATATTTTCTTTCGAATTTATATTTTTAATTATAAATTTTTTATTTAGAAAATTTATATTCAGTTTAGGCGAGAATCCTAAGTTCCCTGTGAATGTCATGTCTGTTGGATCGAGAAATGCGAGAGAGGGGGGGTGAATGTCGCAATTCGTTCGGATTTAAAAAGAGCGGGTGAGCAGCGGAAATAAAAGAGAACACAACAACGCAAACACAGCCGGTTTACTTGGTTCGGAGCCTGGGTCGACTCCTACTCCAAGGCCCACGGTCGTTGACCGTTTTCTGCGGGCAATTCTATAAGTTCGCAAAAGTTTACAAGACAAATAATAAAAATATTTTCGTAAACTTAAATACAACTCTTGTTACCGACATCCGGTGAAGATCGAAGTTCCGGAGCAGCGGGACATCGTCGGCTTGAGTTGGCAGCTTTCTTGAGTGTGTCGTGGAAGCAGAAGAGCGCAGAATTGTCGAAGGAATTCGTTGCATTAGGAAGGGGGTCGAGGGCCCTTTATATAGGGTCTGGGGGCGCCCTGGTCGACGGGGGCGCCCCCCCACGTGGCAGCAGATCCACAAGAGGCGCGGTCGTCGACTTATCCCTTAATCCTCGGGATAAGGCCTTGACTGGGGCGCCCTGGTCGCTGGGGGCGCCCTGGTTGACCGGTCAAACCTTATCCATAGCGCTGAGCTCTCCTCGGTAAGGTTTGCGCCAACCTGTGCGCTGGGGGCGCCCGGGACAGCGGGAGCGCCCTGGGCATGTAGTGCAGACGCGGCAGAGTTGTTTTGCAATGGGGGCGCCCGGGACAGCGGGGGCGCCCTGGCTATGTACTGTTGAATTGTTGTTGTGAACACCATGGGGGCGCCCGGGACATCTCGGGTGCCCTGGTCAGCAGTTGCCTCACTCCTTTGAGGCACTCTGAGCTGCAGACACTCGTTCCTTCGGTCCTGCATCCAGGGTTAGTCCAAAACACAATAAAACAATAGCATAATATATTATACAGCCTTAGCTGTCTTGGTTCTGACTTTGGTCTCCAAAATGGAGCCCTAGGTCGAACCGACGCCTAATGTTCCCTCAAGGAGAACGCGTCCTCACCTACTCCTCTCGGGAGAGTTTACCTGGTGCCAGCCGGATCCTCCAGTTGGACTTTTGCCCGGCAGTCCTTTGCCAGGTCTTGAGTTACCAAGCTGCCCTTCGCTTGGTGCCTAGCTACCCTTCGCTAGGTCTTTTCTTCTGGCAGCCCTTCGCCAGCCTAGCAGTCCTTCGCTAGGGCTTGTCTTCTGGCAGCCCTTCGCCAGGACCTAGCAATCCTTCGCTAGGGTTTTTCCATTCTGGCAGTCCTTCGCCAGGGCCTAGCAGTCCTTCGCTAGGGCTTTTCCTGTACACTCAAGTAGCATTGTTAGATAACAAATAACCCTTAACTTTTGAACCCTTTTGCCAATATCAAAATACAGGTTTGACTTGGGTGCAATCTGCACCAACAATCTCCCCCTTTTTGATATATGGCAACCTAGTTCAAAAGATTAAGGAAAAAATGCTGAAATTGAAATCCTAAGTTGGATTTTCTCCCCCTGGAAGAAATCTCCCCCTAGGTTTTTCAAAAGTAGGTGGTTTTAAGTTTTAAATACTTAGACAATAAAAAATGTTCTAAGTTTGAAGAAGTTTTCATACTTTAGCGAATTTTGAGTTTTTAGGAAAACTTTCTAAACTTAGACTTTTTTGGTTTCTAAACTTTCTAAATTTTGAGTTTTTAAATATGCAATTCAGAGCATATTTTAAGGAAAAATTCAGAGCATCAATTAAGTTTTCCAAGGATCAGAGCAAAAGAAACTTTTTTTGGAAAATCAATTAAGCTTTCCAAGGAAAATATTTTTGTCAATTAAGCTTTTCAAGGAAAACATTTTTGTTCCCTGTCCCTGTTTCCTTTCCAACTCTCCCCCTTTGACATATATCAAAAAATAAAAAAAAATACAATATTTGCAATAAATAAATAAAGTATTTACTGTACTGAACCGAGCTGGTATCTAAGTCTGGTTAAATCTTTAGGGACCTATCTAACCCTATTAGCTACTTACTAACTGTTATAAACAGTAGCTTTTGCTAGGGTTAGTCAAGTTAAGTGCATTGTTCAAGTTAGATTGTCTAAACTTGATACTTAACTTGATTGCTGTTCAGTTTGTATTTAGTGCCCCAACTACTGCAGATGCACTGACTTAAAGCATCTTGAGTTAAGGCAAAGACCTAAGCATCTCAACCCTTTCTAGGTTATCATTCAAAGTACCCTAAGGTGCTTGTGAGATGCTGGCTTCTAGAGCTATAGGTGCATGCAGTTCTAGGGTTAGAGCCTAGGCTAAGTCCATTTCGAAGAAAAAACCTAATTTTAAAGGGGGTAATTTTGAAAATAAAACTAAGAAAAGAAAAGAAAAAAAATTTAAGATCAAAGTAAAACATTTTTAGCAAAAAAATCAATTAAGACATTTTCAATTAAAGCAGAAGCAAAAAAAATATTCTACTCTATTAAACATAGTTCTAACTTAATCAATTCAGAAATAAACAAGCCAAGCTAGGATAAGCATAAGTCAAACAAAAGTCTAGTACAAGTCTACAGAAGTCAACCCTACTCAGTAGGGATAGTCAAATGAGTACATATCCAAGTCATCTAGGAGGAGGGACCAGGCTGATCAGGGGAGCCTGGATGCCAGGATCTGAGCATGGTCATCATCTCCTCATACTGGGTGTTTCTTTCGTCCCTCTCTGCTGCAAACGCGCTCATATACTCTGTATAGTAGCCCTGATTAATTTCCAACTGCTCAAGGTGGTATGCCTCCGATTCTTCCCGGAGTGACTGAACCTGTGTCTCGAGGAGCGATACTTGCTCGTAGAGTGTCGGAGTATCGGGCTGAGCTCCCTCTGCTGCTATGTCGGCAACGTCGACCTCCTCGTCTGCAATGTCCTGTGCGGCTGGTCGGCGTCTCCAAGTCAGAACCCCGGCGCCCGAGACATCTATACCGGCTAAGGAAAAGTTCCTATATCCTATCTCGTCGAAGTCGGTCATCGTGCTAATCTCGCCGTCAGTGATGTTTCGGCCGTGATGGTGGAGGATCCAGGTGATGACGTGGCAGTAGGGGGTGCGGACCCTTCCCTGAGTGGACACACCAGAGGCATGTAGGATACAGTGAAAGAGGTGAAGACCTATATCTATATCCAAATGGTGGATAAAGGCATAGAGGAGAAAGGTGTGAAAGGGTCTCATCGTGGCTATGTCCCTAGTGGACAGAGGAAGGATGCAACGGACAATCACTCTATAGAGAGCGTAGTCCTGAATCGGAAGTCGAGTGGAGTGGAACTGCCCTCCTGCAGGGTCCATTGCCTCCCCAAAGAAATAGTTGTATAAGGTGTTTAGGTCAATGTGAGAGTAGGGGGCATCGAAAGGCAGGTTCCTTGGAGGATAACAACAAAAGATGGACTTAGATGGTCGGAGTCCCAGAAATCGGTTCAGTAAGGTAGGAGTGATGCTTAAGGGTATTCCTTGAACTGTAGTGACGAAAGTCAAGTGATCTTGCCTAACTATGTTGTTGTAAAATTCTGCACATAGGGTTGTGTTGATTGAATGTGTGCAGAATACGAGGTTATCCAGTTGATAGAAGTTAATTGCGGACATTGCGACTGGACAAGATTGGGAGAAGAAATGACGGTTAAGATAACTTGTCTTAATCGGAACATATGTGGTTCGAGCGAATTTGTTACAAAGTTCTAGGTTCGGAAACCTAGGGTCGGGACTGGGCTCGTAACCGGGATTCGTCCTAGGGTAGGGACTGGGCTCGTTACCGGGGTTCGACTGAACTGCTCGGCGTTTTTGAGAATAAGAACTTAGATTATAGGAAGAGGCATAATTGAATTTAGAATTTGCAATAAAAAATGACAAAAATTAAGTACCCAAAGTAAATTTCATACCTTGGAGGCATGGTTGAGGCAAGGAAAGCTTTAGGGTTCACTTGATCCCAAAGAATGAATAGAGTGGGAAGAAGGAAGTGTTTTTGGTGTGGGAAATGAGGGAGTCTCGGGTCCCTTTTATAGTGAAGGGAGGGGCGCCCGGGAGGTCACGGGCGCCCTCAATCGGTCACGGGCTGCCAAGGGCAGTGAAAAAGTTCTGCGGGGGCGCCCGACAGGTCACGGGCGCCCTAGTCGAAGGCTGTTGGTCTGCAGCTTTTGACTACCCTTAGAGGCGTGGTCGATAGGTTTTGATGGGGGCGCCCGAATGGTCACGGGCGGCCTTAAGGACTGCTTTCAGCAGCCTTTGACTCTGAGCAGTTGGGGGCGCCCGGGACGGTCAGGGCGCCCTAGTTAGCAGCCTTTTGACTTTTTGACTATATTGAACAGGATTGACTGTTTGACTTCGTTTGACTAAGTTAACCATAGTTTGACCATGATTATTAAGGCACAAGCAAGGTGGTTTAATTTGAGCTTAATTTTCCTGTCTCACTGAATCTAGGATTTTCAAACACGTTAACCTTAAGGTTTTTGTGAGACAGGTTTGAGGGTAGAAATTGGTTTTGAAAAGGAATTTCAATTTATTTTCGAAAAGTTATTTACTTTTGGAAAAGATTTTTAAACAAATAAGTTTAGAAATTTTGAAAATTTGATTAAGTGATTTTTGAAAAAGAAATAGGTTTTAAGAAATAGAAGTTTTGAAAACAGATTAGAATCTATAATTATTTGAAATTTGAGTTAGATTCGAATTTGACAAAAGATAATTTGAATTTGAATTTCAGAAATTGGCTTCCAGGTCTTGGCGAGGCACTAGGCCTTCTTTGGCCGTAGCCTTATGGGATCATCCACCCTTTCCTTGACAAAGCCTTTTAATGAAATTTCATTTTCGAATTAAATTAGGTCATTTTCTGGTCTAACTAGCTTGGGTCTTGGATCGGTAGCTTCGGCTGGTTTCACCAGTCTAAAGAGACCAAGTAGACTTGATCTTATTAGAGTTGGTTTCCCCAACGTACTATCATCTCACCTCCTCCCAGTGCTATGTTTTCAAGTTTCAAGTAATTTAGTCCTTAAATCTAAGTATTCCTAATTCTAAGCATGGCAATTTAAAAAAATTAAATAAACAAGCAATCAATCAAAAAATTATTTAATTATAAAAATTGTTTTGATTTTGGCTCCCCCTGGACTAAAGCCTCTGTATGGGTTAGGCAAGATGTGAATCTTGTCCTTAGGGATCCAAAATTGATTTGAACCAGTTGGTTTAGTCAGGCACAGTTTTGGCACCCATGCCTGAACCTTAGATCTTGACTGGTTCAGTACAGCAAAGTAAGATCTTTGCCGAGATTTGGTTCTATAGCCAAGTCCGGATCGGTTTAGAATAGACTTCTGTTTTCCCAGAATCAGATCAAGATTCTTGGAACCAGAAGTGAATCGTTCTAATGCTGTTCTTAAGTCCTTGACTTGAGTTTTCAGGGAGGAATTCTCTGATTCAAGTTTTTCAACTTGATCAGGGGTTCTTTCCTGAATTTTCTCAGTTAAGGACTCAGAATCAGCTCCCTCTTTCAGGAGTTTTACTTCCTGTCGGAGGGATTCGATTCGGAGTTTGGCTTTCGCCAAATCTCGGGATAGATAGGAAATAAGCAAATTCAACTGTAATTTCGAAAAACCCGTTACCCTTATTTCGCCGTTGTCGGAGATGGTCAGCTTGCCGTCGTCCTGGTCTGAGTCTGAGTCAATCTCGATTTGACTCGAAGCGGTCAGGGCTAGAAGATTGGACTGGGGTGCTTCTTCTTCTTCTTCTGAGGAAGACTCGTCCCAGGTTGCTTGTAGTGCCTTCTTCTTCCTGGTCTTTTTGGACTCCTTTAGACTTGGACACTCAGTCTTGTAGTGGCCCTTCTTCTTGCATTCGTAGCAGGTTACGTTGGGTTTGTGTTTGTCAGTTGCTGGTTCAGCTTGTCCGTCCTTTCTATGACTTATTCTTCGTGTGTTGGTTTGGTTTTTCAGCTTTTTGTAGTAGCTTCGAGCTAGCCGGACCAGTTCAGATTGATCTTCTTCTTGATCTTCTGTTTCTGAATCTGAGGTAGATTCGAGTTCAACTTGAGTTTGTTTCTTGGTCGTCTTTCCTGTTTTCCCTGCAAAGAAAGCTATACTTTTCTCGACCAAGTTACAGTTAGTCTGTTCATGCAGTTCAAGTTCAGAGAATAACTCATCTAACTTAATTTTTGAGAGATCCCTAGAGACCTTGTATGCATCCACCATAGATGCCCACAAGGTAGTTCTAGGGAATGCGTTTAGGGCGTACCTTATCAGGTCACGGTTTTCAACCTTGTGACCTATTGTATGAAGACCGTTCATTACCTCTTGAATTCTTGCGTGGAGCTGGGCTGCTGTCTCGTTATCTGCCATTTTGATGGTGAAGAGCTTGTTCAGTAGCAGGTCCCTTTTACTGATCCTCGTGTCTGAGGTTCCTTCGTGGAGCTCGATTAGTTTAGCCCATAACTCCTTTGCACTGTTGAAGGGGCCTACTCGGTTCAGCTCCTCTTTCGTTAATCCGCATTGGAGAGTCTGAGTTGCTTTGGCGTCAGCTTCAATTTTGCGTTTGAGAGTGTTGTCCCACTCCCAGTAGCTTTGTGGAATTCCTTCTGTATTTCGTGGGATCTCCAGACCGGACTGGATAATGATCCACATGTCTACCTGAGTTTTCAGGTGGACCTCCATGCGACTTTTCCAGTAGGAAAAGTCTTCTCCACTAAAGAGTGGAGGTCTAGCGGTGCTGTATCCCTCTTGCATAGACATTTACACTAAAAAAATTTACAAAAGAAATGTCCCAAGACTTGGTCTTGGATTAGTAGAATAAAAAAAATAAAATAAAAAAAATCCGAAAAAAAATATTCCAAACTGGTGGTTGCACCAAGTTTGAAATCCCCGCTCTGATACCACTTGTTGGATCGAGAAATGCGAGAGAGGGGGGGTGAATGTCGCAATTCGTTCGGATTTAAAAAGAGCGGGTGAGCAGCGGAAATAAAAGAGAACACAACAACGCAAACACAGCCGGTTTACTTGGTTCGGAGCCTGGGTCGACTCCTACTCCAAGGCCCACGGTCGTTGACCGTTTTCTGCGGGCAATTCTATAAGTTCGCAAAAGTTTACAAGACAAATAATAAAAATATTTTCGTAAACTTAAATACAACTCTTGTTACCGACGTCCGGTGAAGATCGAAGTTCCGGAGCAGCGGGACGTCGTCGGCTTGAGTTGGCAGCTTTCTTGAGTGTGTCGTGGAAGCAGAAGAGCGCAGAATTGTCGAAGGAATTCGTTGCATTAGGAAGGGGGTCGAGGGCCCTTTATATAGGGTCTGGGGGCGCCCTGGTCGACGGGGGCGCCCCCCCACGTGGCAGCAGATCCACAAGAGGCGCGGTCGTCGACTTATCCCTTAATCCTCGGGATAAGGCCTTGACTGGGGCGCCCTGGTCGCTGGGGGCGCCCTGGTTGACCGGTCAAACCTTATCCGCAGCGCTGAGCTCTCCTCGGTAAGGTTTGCGCCAACCTGTGCGCTGGGGGCGCCCGGGACAGCGGGGGCGCCCTGGGCATGTAGTGCAGACGCGGCAGAGTTGTTTTGCAATGGGGGCGCCCGGGACAGCGGGGGCGCCCTGGCTATGTACTGTTGAATTGTTGTTGTGAACACCATGGGGGCGCCCGGGACATCTCGGGCGCCCTGGTCAGCAGTTGCCTCACTCCTTTGAGGCACTCTGAGCTGCAGACACTCGTTCCTTCGGTCCTGCATCCAGGGTTAGTCCAAAACACAATAAAACAATAGCATAATATATTATACAGCCTTAGCTGTCTTGGTTCTGACTTTGGTCTCCAAAATGGAGCCCTAGGTCGAACCGACGCCTAATGTTCCCTCAAGGAGAACGCGTCCTCACCTACTCCTCTCGGGAGAGTTTACCTGGTGCCAGCCGGATCCTCCAGTTGGACTTTTGCCCGGCAGTCCTTTGCCAGGTCTTGAGTTACCAAGCTGCCCTTCGCTTGGTGCCTAGCTACCCTTCGCTAGGTCTTTTCTTCTGGCAGCCCTTCGCCAGCCTAGCAGTCCTTCGCTAGGGCTTGTCTTCTGGCAGCCCTTCGCCAGGACCTAGCAATCCTTCGCTAGGGTTTTTCCATTCTAGCAGTCCTTCGCCAGGGCCTAGCAGTCCTTCGCTAGGGCTTTTCCTGTACACTCAAGTAGCATTGTTAGATAATAAATAACCCTTAACTTTTGAACCCTTTTGCCAATATCAAAATACAGGTTTGACTTGGGTGCAATCTGCACCAACAATGTCTGCATGCAAAACTGTCTTTTATAGATATTAATAGATAAATATCCTCAAAAACATTATCTTTAATATTTTCAGGATTATCTTTAATATTTTCAAAAAAAATTCAGAATTAATTCTAAAAATTATTGCATTGATATTAAAGATTAAGGAGTTAATTTCTGATATGTTAATATTATCTACATTTGGTAATTTGTTATGCAATATATTAATTTGACTATGCACAAAGTCTAATTTATCAGAAATATTATCTAACTTATCTAAATTACTGTATGACTGTGCAGGAATTTATAAATTTTTACACATAAACTTTTCGTACCCTGGACAGACATTGATTCTTGTAGTGCCCATGCTTTTGACATTTGAAGCACTTGACGTGACTCTTCTCCCTCCGGACTCCGGGCGCTGGTACCTCCTTTGCCGCCGGTGGTGAAGATCGAGTCTTACGAGTAGGACACTAATTTTTATAGTGTCCTCTCTCCCTGCACTTGAAGCATGTAATATAAAATTTGAAAATTGACTTACTTAAAAAAAATATACCTGATTCACCCCTAGGCTCCCCCTCAACTCCTGGCATCTTTGCTCCGTCGACGGTTAGTCCGTTGAAGAGCTACCTGGCTCTGATACCACTTGTGGGGACCGGTGTCGTCGATAGAGGGGGGGTGAATATCGACTCGTAAAAATTTTCCGGAAACTTGTCTTTCGATTCTCGTTCGTTCTAATCAGAGGATTAGTAGCAGCGGAAATAATAAAGAACGAAAATAGAACAACCCAGTATGCACACGGATTTTTACTTGGTTCCTAACCCCCCCCCCCCAGGGTCAGTATATCCAAGGCCTAAGCACGGGAAATGGCCATTCACTAATGGTCTCCTTTCCGAACTTTCTGGAGGTGGAGAAACCCTTCTTACAGTGCATGTTTTACAATAAAAAAGATAAGAAAATTAATTGCATAAAAGTAAAAGCAAACCAAAATAGAAAAGTCGAACGTCCGGCCAATCCGGTTGGACTTTTTCCCAGCTTTACTCACCAGGACTTCGTGCCCAGTCCACGACCCGGACTTATTGCCCAACCCTATGTCAAGACTTCGGTGCCCAGACCTCGGCCAAGACTTATTGCCCAATTCCTCAATCAGGACTTCGTGCCCAATCCTCAGTTAGGTCTTCGGTGCCCAGTCCGCGGCCAGGACTTAGTGGTCAATCCATGATCAAGACTTAGCTTTACATCACTGATGCATCTTGCACCAACAGATATTATCCACTTTGGGCCTTAACCCTCATGGTTTTGCTCTTGGGCTCTCCTTAAAAGGTCTCATCATACCAATGGAAATATCTTTCCTTTATTTGCCTACGATCTTTTCTATGTGTTTTCAATGTGGGACTATATTTGCAACCTTGCAAACCCAACAGATTATCATTGAAGCTAATGTTAGATAAATATGTTTAAAAGTCTGCATAAGTGTATACCAGATTTACAATGTCTAGCTACTTACATATGATTTGAACCATGGTACAATTCTTCTTCGTAAAAGTAATCAAACTCTTGTGTCGATATTTCAGAATATATGTTTTGGAAAATCCTACTATAAAAAAAATTCTAACACAAATAATTTATGACATAATAAATACAAAAATAGAAATATATATTAACTCATAATATGATGATATTTCTAAACGACTCAGTAAAATATGTTTGGGCTACCTACCATTTTTTACGAGTTAAATATCTCTGTTTACATAGTCTACTTGGTTGACCAAGTTAGTTAAAATTGATAATGAGTTCAAATTGGGATCAATAGGGCTCTTAACATTTCTTCCCGCTCTCCGCCTTTTGCTTTGAACGTGAAGCTCAAAATAATATGATGCAAAAGTTGTTACTTCCTTCACAATGTATGCATTAACAATAGAGGTTTCAACCCTTGCCTTATTTATTACTTTTTTCTTTAAATGATATAGGAATGTGATTGTAATAAAATGAATTGTATTGTATATTAATATATAATAAAATTTGTCCATTTTATGCATGAATAGCTAAGTATTGATGATGAAAATTTTATCTTTCAAATGAATACATCCATCAAAAATGAACTGGACCTTTAACTTTTGCCTCATATGACAAATGAACTAAAAGATGTTCCATGAAATCAAAACATGAGGATGGAAATATCCTTTCTAGATTATACATGATGATTTTAATGTCTCTTTTTAACATCTTCATGTGTGAATGTCTCTATATTGTTGAGCAAATATTATGAAGGAAAATACTTAACTCTATAATGACAACTCATACAAAATTTAATAAGAATTCCTTAAAAGTAATATGAATGAGTCTTTCTAAGAATATATGATGGCCATGACTTTTCAAACCGATAAATTGGCATTCCTTCAAATCAACACATCTCCCAAGATTAGAGACATAACTATCTAGAAATCTCAATAATTTAAACCATTTACAAACAACACGTCTCTGATCCCTATTCAATGTATAAATTAAATTTAACTTTGGCCCCCTATTACTTTTATTGACTGTAATGCCCAAAAATTCTCAAAACTAATTTTAGAAATATCCTGGAATTTATGGATATTTTTATAGAATTTTTTCATGGACAAATAAGGCAAAAATGAATAAAAATAGAATGCGCAGTAAAAATGCTTAAGTAGGGTTTGACCCCTAGAGCTTTAGCGTGAGAGGAAAATAGACTTATTAAGTGGGATGATTTGTTTTCATTAAAATAAAATAGAGGAAAAGGTAAATAAGGTGAAGTTAGTTAAATTTTCCCATAAGTATAAAAGGGAAACTTAAGGGTTTTTAGATTTATTATTTTCCTCACCTTCTCACCGCCAACCCCCTCCCTCTCATGCAACTCTTCCTCTCCCTCTCCCAAGTCTCTCTTCCTTCCTCACTCATGGCAAACCAAGGAGGAGGTCCAAGGGTCTCGTGTTGGGCGGATTCAAGAAGGAGGGCACGTTAGGGGATCTTCTCAAATAGTAGTCCTTCGTTAGAGCCTCTCCGAGACTCCAAGGATCTTCCCTCTCCCTAAACCCTACTCATTAGAGTTGTAAGAACAAGCGCAGGATGTAAGTACCCCTCACCTGCAGTATAAGTAGCTTCGTTCGTATGCATAATCGTCTTAGTTTTATCTAATTACAAGTTATGCTCATATGTGTAGATTAATTCCCTCTACAGACTTTAACGGCACCACTAGATGGGCTGGACGTGCTTCCCCCTTTAGTTTGGGGTTTAGACGCACCGTTAAGTGCCTTGGGAGTGCTCTTAAAAGAAAAGTAGAGTTTTAGGCACGCAAGGTGCTCGAGAAAATGTTAAGAAGCTCTAATATGAGTTTTAGCATGTTTATGAAATTAGCTACCCTTGCTTAATATTTATAGACCCTAGTTCGTCCATTGGGTGGGCTCCTAGATCGCCCCTAGGCTCTAGATCGCCTAGTAGATGCAAGGTTAAAGAAAAGAATATTTATGAAAGTATTTTACTTTTTATGGCATGTGCTTGGACTCTAGTTCGTCCATGGGTGGGCTCCTAGATTGCATAGTAGTACCCTAATGGGTTCGGGATTAGCTACCTCGGATATATTTAGGGATGCGCGCATTAGCCGCACATTGCCGGGCCCACAGCAGCATGATTAGTATTTTCACTTATTATATGTATAAGTTTCAAAAGTTCAGTAATAGCTTTAAGTGAAAACAATTTTAAGATCATGTTTAGTTCATTTAGATTCTATGAATGTCATGTGAATTTAGTTATAAGAATATGATTTAGTACATATGCATAGTATGATGAGTATGCCATGATATCTGTTTAGATTATATGTTTCAGTAAGAATTAATGACAAGCATGATATGTTTTCTTACATGTGTTTCCAAAAGCATGATTTTCGAAATATGCATTGTTTTGTGAGTAGGATGGTACTTACTAAGCTTTATGCTTATAGTTTCATTTTTTCTTATACTGCAGATAAGGGCAAAGGAAAAATAGAGTAGCGGAAGCGGCAGGGATGATGTGGAGTGTGTGATGGTGGAACTTGGAATGAAAAGAACCTTGGGAACTTGCATTATGAGAACGCATTATTAAGAATGTTAAATGAATTAGTTTCTTTGACATGTTTATCATTTTCCGCATCTTAAGTACCTTTGTCATGTTGATAGCATCACTCTTGATACGAGCCTTGCGAGAATTCTAGTATGAGATTATGTATCATGAGTTGATATCATGCAGTTATGCCATGCCTAGCTTCTACATGTGATATGTTGAGTGATACATTTCAAGTGCATGTTAACTAGTAGTAAAATGCATGGTCTAAGGCTATAGAACCATTTCCGATATTATAGTGCTACTATTGATGCATATAGACAGAAACAGTTCTTAGCTTTAGTAGCAAGTTAATACAAAGTTTATGTTTCTAATTTCATGCTTAGAGATGGTTGAAGTATGCCTTATTGTCATGAAAACATGTAGAATATGGCCTAGAATCATTGTATACATGTTAGTAAGCTTAAATATGAGTTTGTAGTATTTTTGGTACGAAGTAGGTTGACCTTGGCACGTTTCTGGAATCTAGAAATTCAGATTTCAGAGCTACCAGTCGACTGGTCGAGGGAACAGAAACATTCGGGCGAGTGAATCCCAGGTGCAGTCGACTGCACCAGTCGACTAGCAAAATATCAGTCAACTGGTGCCAGTGTAAAACAGAAAGTGTTGTAGGGTTGCTGGTTATCGCTTCAGTCATGCAACGCTGAGGTTAAGGGATCAAATCCTGGCCAAGCTAATAAAATTAAAGATTTTGTTTTATTTTGGCTGGCCTAGCAGTAAAGTCAACGTAACGGCCCTATAAGGTCAAGGTTAGTAAGAGAGGGTGGTTACAAAGTCTCTTAATTCTGCTGTTTAAGTTATGAATTGTTAGTTCAGTAAATAGCAAAATTTTTAAATTCTCCCAGTTGGTTTAGCATCCAGAAATCAGTAATCAATCAGCCAGTTAGTAGCGATCCGCCTTAAAGCTTAGTACCATAAGGTGGGTCGTTACAGAGTGGTATCAGAGCAAGTTCCATCTTTCCTCCACACACACATCCAACATCGTACCTGCAGCTTCCAAGTAAGAGTACCTCTCACATTACTTATGTTTTCTTGCTTTTTCATTTCCTACTTAACTGAAACATGTTTATAACTCATGGCACTTTAATATAGTTACAGTAAATATGTATGTCCTCTGTTATTTAGATAATGGCTAGAGGACGCCCAACTAGAAGGGCACCAGCTACTGAGCCTCAATAGGAGGCAACTAACACAGTGACTCCACCTAAGCTCGAGGAGATAGTGGCTCAGCTCCAGAGACAGATAGCTGAGCAGCAGCAAAAGATAGCCACTTTAAGGGCTAATCAGCAGACCACACCTACTGCTACGCCAGGACCAAATGTGAAAACCCCAATAGTATTAGAGGTTCCACCTAGAGCACCAATCCCACCAATAGCACCAGAAGCCCCAGCAAGAGGGGCCAGAAGAGAAGCATATCTGGTTCAGTGGCAGAAACTCAAACCAGAGACCTTTTCAGGCACTAGTGAACCATGGGATGCACAAGCCTGGTTCAAAACCTTAGAGAATACCATGGAGCTTCTGGACTGGCCAGAACATGAGAAAGTAAAGTGCGCCTCCTTCTGCCTAGCAGGAGATGCTAGAATGTGGTGGGAAAGGGTGAAGGCCAAGCGAGACATAAATCAGATGACGTGGGCCAACTTCGAAGCTGAGTTCTTCAAAGGATTCTTTCATATGTGGGTTACTAACTGGCATTATGATGAATTCACTGAATTTTGTCAAGGTAACCTATCTGTAGAGGAAGCCATGAAGAGATTCAACAGACTGGCTCGCCTGTGCCCTGAACTGGTCAACACTGAACGAGAGCGAGTCAGGCTAATGCTTAAGTTGCTAAGGCTAGAAATAGCATTGAATGTGGCCAGCAGCGTCCATAGGCCGCAAACCTCAGAAGAACTAGTTAGCAGTGCTCTGATCACCGAGCACTACCTGAACAACATGCAACAGCAGAAGTCAGTCATGACAGAAAGTAAAGGCCAAGGCAGTTCGGGAACTCAGAAACCCTAGGGCCACAACTCTAGCTGGAAAGGAAAGAATCAAGGCAAAAGAAAGCAGTGGAACAATCCGAAAGGGGAGCCAGCCAACAAGCAAGCCAAGTATCCCACTTGTCCCACATGTGGGAGACAACACCTAGGGGTCTACCGCAAGGGCACCCGTGGGTGTTATAACTGTGGTCAAGAGGGACACATGGCCAAGCAGTGCCCCACCAAGAACAATCTGCCTACTCCACAGCCTACTCAGTATGGAGGCAAACCTGCATAGCTACATCATATGCAGGCAGCACTGGATGGTCCCCATATCAGTCAAGGCATATTAGAAGCTCCATCTACCAATGCACGGATCTTCTCACTGACCAGAGAGGATGTAGCGAATGCCTCGACAGTTGTGACAGGTCAGATATATATTTTACAGCNTGTCCTTAAAAAAAGGAGTTTTGTAGCGACCCGCCTTCTTACTGTCTTTAGACGGATCGTTACTTTTCTCTACTTCTCAACTTTTATACATGACTAAAGAAAATTGCGGAAATCTTGTTTTTTTTTAAATTCTGCTAACAATTATATTCTAACTTAAGCAATCATGTATAATAATACCATGCCATACTTTCTTCTCAATCCCATAGCTAATACCTGTTGAAAACAGCCTTACCCTTCTTAAACTGCCTGTACCAGTCGACTGGTGACGTGGCAGTCGACTGGTACGCCTGTAATCAGTTTTACAGGTTTCGGCCCCTGCTTTCCAAGTCCACCATTCCTTCAATTTCGAGCCATATCAAACTACGACATCATTTCTATGCTCTATATCGGTTTCCTAAACAATTTAGCCAATCAAACGAATCCATAAACTTGAAGTTAGGACTTTTATGGAAGAAAATAAACTAAACAAGTTTATATAAACTTTAACAATAGAGTTTGTACCAATCTTGACTTCTATGAATTTATAACACCAAATACATGTTCTACGACCTTGCTAAAGCATTATGAAATGTGATTGCAACTTTTCTAAACATTTTTAAGCAATAATACTCGATTCAAAAGGAAAATTGATACTATCTTGGCACAAACACCTTTTTCTCTAACAAAGTATCAATATTTCTAACTACTCACACTTTTACTCATCCAATGCAATCATGGGGATATATATGCTAAAGGAAATGACATGGAATCTTTACTCTAAGAAATTTAGCATATAAAACTATCCAAAACTCAAATACTCCATAATCTCCATAAAGCAAGAACTTGAAATTTGAATAAACTTAAACATTGCAATTCAAATAACTAAAATGTCTCGTCTCAAGGATCTCTCCATAATCAGCCACCACACACACTCTACTCAGCACCGCCTCGTCGTCTTCCTTCAGAATTGCTTGCCTTTACCTTTATCTGCAATAAGAGGAAATGCATCTATAAGCAAAAGCTTAGTAAGTACTATCTAGCTCACAAAATCTCGAATGTGCAAACATGCTTCTAGAACAATATGAAAATCATATGAGATACTAATATGCTTGAAAGAAAACTAAGAACATGTATAACCTCAAAACATGCATACTCAAGCAATAATAAATCTCAATCTACTTTTCTTGGCTCAACTTGAAACTTTAGCTATTCTTTAACTTTTGAAAACTTTCTTAAACTTTCGAAAACTTTGCTAAAGCATATACTTGAAAATACTAATCACTTGGATCCACTGAAAGACGTAAGTACCATCTCATGCGCGTTCCCTAAAAGGTTGGGGTAGCGAGCCACCAATCCTAATAGAGCAGACCTTGGTCTACCAGGGCCAAGACCTTGGAATTGGACACCTGGATTTCTTTAACGACGCCCTTGGACGCCGGGTACTGGCCTTAGAAAATAAAATAGCTTTTCTTTCTTTTCTTTCTCATCTGTAAATGCCTTGGCATTTTCTGGAGCACCTTGCGTGCTAAAATCCCTAAGTCTTGACTTTTCGGGATTTCTTAAGGCCTTGGCCTTTTCTTTTCTTATCTTTATCTTCTCTTTTCTTTTCTCATAGCTTTTCTTGGTCCCTAATCTCATATAGGGTGCTTATCAAACATATACAAGCATATAAGGAACTAAGATTACATGCAAAAACTGAAACAAAAAGGAAATATCACTTTTAAAAACTTTTAAAGGAAATTCTCGCGGAAAAACCGCCTCTTACTGCAGGTGAGCAGTACTTACATTGATATCTTGGACTTACAACCAAGATTGATGTCTAGAGCTCGAGAGAAACTTGAGATCTCGGAGAATTCTTCACGTCTACGCGTTCCTCTCGTCGCGGGGATCCCAAATATAGGATTATCTCTTGGAGAAAAGCCTTGGCCGGCCCTCTAGGCCTTGGTGTGGCGTGCGCACAAGAGAGGAGAGGGAGAGGGGTCGGCGCAAGGTGTTGGCCGAAAGGGTTTTGAGAGAAAATCCCAACTTCTCTCTTTAAATTTTCTATTTATACCTATGGGGCGGATCGACCTAACTACACCTTAAATATAGGTCTCTCCTTCCTTTTCTGTGCTTCATACCCTAGCCCAGCTGGCCGTGCGATGCCTTGGTCTCGTGGTGGTCGCGGGTTCGAGCCACCCGCTGCACTTAATTGGTTTTTCCATTTTTTTGCTTTTTCCTTTTTCTTTTTCTTTTTCCAAAAATACCAAACGGACTCGGAAAATTCCATAAAAATACTCTAAAAATTCCTAAAAATACCTAGAATATTTCTAAACCATTTCTAAATAATTCTAAGGACTTTAAAAACTAAAAATGGAAATTTTGGGGTGTTACAAGTTTTAGGCACGCAAGGTGCTCGAGAAAATGTTAGGAAGCTCTAATATGAGTTTTAACATGATTATGAAATTAGCTACCATTGCTTAATGTTTATGGACCCTAGTTCATCCATTGGGTGGGCTCCTAGATTGCCCCTAGGCTCTAGATCACCTAGTAGATGCAAGGTTAAAGAAAAGAATATTTATGAAAGTATTTTACTTTCTATGGCATGTGCTTGGACTCTAGTTCGTCCATGGGTGGGCTCCTAGATCGCCTCTAGGCCCCTGGATTGCCTAGTAGTACCCTAATGGGTTCGGGATTAGCTACCTCGGATCTATTTAGGGATGTGCGCATTTGCAACAGATTGTCGGGCCCACAACAGCATGATTAGTATTTTCACTTACTATATGTATAAGTTTCAAAAGTTCAGTAATAGCCTTAAGTGAAAATAGTTTTAAGATCATGCTTAGTTCAGTTAGATTCTATGATTGCCATGTGAATTTAGTTATATGAATATGATTTAGTCCATGTGCTTTGTATGATAAGTATGCAATGATATCCATTTAGATTATATGTTTCAGTAAGAATAAATGGCAAACATGATATGTTTTCTTACATGTGTTTTCAAAAGCATGATTTTTGAAATATGCATTGTTTTGTGAGTAGGATGGTACTTACTAAGCTTTATACTTATAGTTTCATTTTTCCTTATATTGCAGATAAGGGCAAAGGAAAAATAGAGTAGCGGAAGCGGCAGGGATGATGTGGAGTGTGTGATGGTGGAACTTGGAATGAAATGAACCTTGGGAACTTGCATTATGAGGACGCATTATTAAGAATGTTAAATGAATTAGTTTCTTTGACATGTTTATCATTTTCCGCATCTTAAGTACCTTTGTTATGTTGTTAGCATCACTCTTGATATGAGCCATGCGAGAATTCTAGTATAAGATTATGTATCATGAGTTGATATCATGCAGTTATGCCATGCCTAGCTTCTACATGTGATATGTTGAGTGATACATTTCAAATGTATATTGACTAGTAGTAAAATGCATGGTCTAAGGCTATATAACTATTTCTGATATTATAGTGCTACTATTGATGCATCTAAACAGAAACAGTGCTTAGCTTTAGTAGCAAGTTGATACAAAGTTCATGTTTCTAATTTCATGCTTAGAGATGGTTGAAGTATGCCTTATTGTCATGAAAACATGTAGAATATGGCCTAGAATCATTGTATACCTGTTAGAAAGCTTAAATATGAGTTTGTAGTATTTTGCTATGAAGTAGGTTAACCTTGGCACGTTTCTGGAATTTGAAAATTCATATTTCAGAGCTGTCAGTCGACTGCGACAACTACCAGTCGACTGGTTGAGGGAATAGAAACATTCGGGCGAGTGAATCCCAGGTGCAGTCGACTGCACCAGTCGACTGAGAAGATGTTAGTCGACTGGTGCCAGTGTAAAACAGAAAGTGTTCTATGGCTGTTGGTTAGTGCTTCAGTCATGCAACACGGAGGTTGGGGGATCAATTCTTGGCCATGCTAATAAAATTAAAATTTTTTTTTAAACTCTTGTGTGCTTCGATTTCACTTTTGCATGAATGGTTTAGCAATTAACTTACAACATGTTTATAATTTACAGCAGCATGTTTAAGTTAAGAATTGTTAGTTCAGTAAATAGCAAAAATTTTAAATTCTCCCAGTTGGTTTAGCATCTAGAAATCAGTAATCAGTCAGCCAGTTAGCAGCGATCCGCCTTAAGGATTAGTACCAGAAGGCGGGCCTTTATAGAGTGGTATCAGAGCAGGTTCCATCTTTCCTCCACACACACATCCAGCATCGTACTTGCAGCTTCCAAGTAAGAGTACCTCTCACATTACTTATGTTTTCTTGCTTTTTTATTTCCTACTTAACTGAAGCATGTTTATAACTCATGGCACTTTAATTTAGTTATAGTAAATATGTATGTCCTCTGTTATGTAGATAATGGCTAGATGACGCCCAACTAGAAGGGCACCAGCTACTGAGCCTCAATAGGAGGCAACTGACACAGTGACTCTACCTAAGCTCGAGGAGATAGTGGCTCAGCTCCAGAGACAGATAGCTGAGCAGCAGCAAGAGATAGCCACTTTAAGGGCTAATCAGCAGACCACACCTACTTCTACGCCAGGACCAAATGTGGAAACCCCAATAGCGACAGAGGTTCCACATAGAGCACCAATCCCACCAATAGCACCAGAAGCCCCAGCAGTAGGGGCTAGAAGAGAAGCATATCTGGTTTACTGGCAGAAACTCAAACCAGAGACCTTTTCAGGCACTAGTGAACTGTGGGATGCACAATCCTTGTTCAAAACCCTGAAGAGTACCATGGAGCTTCTGGACTGGCCAGAACATGAGAAAGTAAAGTGCGCCTTCTTCTGCCTAGCAGGAGATGCTAGAATGTGGTGGGAAAGGGTGAAGGCCAAGCGAGACATAAATCAGATGACGTGGGCCAACTTCGAGGCTGTGTTCATCGAAGAATTCTTTCATATGCGGGTTACTAATCGGCATTATGATGTATTCATTGAATTTTGTCAAGGTAACCTATCAGTAGAGGAAGCCGTGAGGAGATTCAACAAACTGGCTCGCCTGTGCCCTGAACTGGTTAGCACTGAATGAGAGCGAGTTAGGCTAATCCTCAAGATGCTAAGGCCAGAAATAGCATTGAATATGGCCAGTGGCGTCCATAGGCCGCAAACCTCAGAAGAACTAGTTAGCAGTGCTCTGATCACCGAGCACTACCTGAACAGCATGCAACAGCAGAAGTCAGTCATGACAGAAAGTAAAGGCCAAGGCAATTCAGGAACTCAGAAACCCCAGGGCCACAACTCTAGCTGGAAAGGAAAGAATCAAGGCAAAAGAAAGCAGTGGAACAATCCGAAAGGGGAGCCAGCCAATAAGCAAGCCAAGTGTCCCACTTGTCCCACATGTGGGAGACAACACCTAGGGATCTGCCACAAGGGCACCCATGGGTGTTACAACTGTGGTCAAGAGGGGCACATGGCCAAGCATTGCCCCACCAAGAACAGTCTGCCTACTCCACAACCTACTCAGTATGGAGGCAAACCTGCACAGCTACATCAGATGCAGGCAGCACTGGATGGTCCCCATATCAGTCAGGGCAGATTAGAAGCTCCATCAGCCACTACCAATGCACGGATCTTCTCACTGACCAGAGAGGATGTAGCAAATGCCTCGACAGTTGTGATAGGTTAGATATATATTTTACAGCAAAATGTAACTGTCTTATTCGATATTGGGGCAACCCATTCTTTTATATCCAGGGCGTTCACCGAGAAGTTAGCTATACCTCCAGATGTACTCAGTGGCCAATTCTTAGCCACCCTACCTTCAGGATAGATTATGGCATCCACGCACTGGCTCCGTGTAGTGCAAGTCAGTATAGCAGGTAGAGAGCTCTATGGTGATTTGATCGTGCTGGATATGACTGATTATGATGTCATTTTTGGAATGGACTTCCTAATCATGTACGGTGCCTCCATAGAATGCCGTAAAAGGAAAGTCATATTCCAACCTGAAGTAGGAGTGCAATTTGAATACATTGGAGAACCAGGCTTAGTGCCAGACAGGGAGATAGAGTTTGAGATATATCTCATTCTAGGTACCAACCCCATTTCAAAAGCACCATACCGTATGACTCCAGCAGAATTAAGAGAACTTCAGGAGCAACTACAGGAGCTGCTCGACAAGGGCTTCATATGCCCTAGTCATTCACCTTGGGGAGCTCCCGTATTGTTCGTGAAGAAGAAAGACGGGTCCATGCACTTGTGTATAGATTACCGGGCCTTGAACCAAGTCACCATCAAGAACAAGTATCCCTTGCCAAGAATTGACGACTTGTTCGATCAGCTAAAGGGAGCAGCAGTGTTCTCAAAAATAGACTTGAGATCGGGATATCACCAGGTGAAAGTTAAGGAAGGTGACATCCCCAAGACAGCTTTCAGAACAAGATACGGACACTATGAGTTTGTAGTTATGCCTTTTGGCGTAACGAACGCTCTAGCGACTTTCATGGACCTCATGAACAGAGTGTTCCAAGAATATTTAGATAAGTTTGTTATCATCTTCATCGATGACATTCTGATATATTCCAGGACTCAGAAGGAACACGCAAAACACCAGAAAACAGTATTAGAAAATCTTCAGTGGAGCCAACTCTATTCGAAATTCACCAAGTGTGAGTTTTGGCTCGATCAGGTGTCTTTTCTGGGTCACATCATCTCCAAGGATGGTGTGATGGTAGACCTCAGCAAAATAGAAGCAGTAAGTAACTGGGTAAGATCGAAGAATGCCAGTGAGATCAGATGTTTTCTGAGTCTAGCCGGTTACTACAGGAAGTTTGTAGAGGATTTCTCCAGAATAGCCTCCCCACTGACAGCTCTTACCAGAAAGAACATAAAGTTTCAGTGGACAAAGGACTGCGAGAACAGTTTTACAGAATTAAAGAGAAGATTGACTAGTGCTCCCATCCTGACTCTTCCAGAGATCACTGACAGCTTTGACATATATAGTGATGTTTTTAAATTAGGACTTGGAGCAGTGCTGATGCAGAATGGCAAGGTTATCGCCTTTGCCTCTAGACAACTCAAGGATTTTGAGAAGAACTACCCTACTCATGACCTTGAGCTAGCTACAGTAGTGTTCGCTCTCTAGATCTGGAGGCATTACTTATACGGAGCTCAGTGTAGGATTTTCACAGATCATCAGAGTCTGAAGTATTTCTTTACTCAGAAGGATCTGAACATAAGGCAACGTAGATGGCTTGAGCTGGGCAAGGATTATGACATTGACATCATCTACCATCCGGGTAAAGCTAATAAGGTGGCAGACGCACTTAGTAGGAAATCTACTGCCACCCTACTAGCTTTGTCTACGATGTCACAGCCCCTTCGGAAGGAAATATCAGAGTTCGAACTGGAAATTATAGTTGGGCATCTCTCCACTTTAACATTAGTGTCAACCCTGCTTGAAGACATCCAGACAGCACAGGATCAAGATCCTGACCTTCAGAAAATCAAGCAGTGGATAGCAGAATCAGAAAATGGGGAGTTTCACCTATCAGATAGTGGGATACTGTACTGCGGTGACCGCTTATGTGTTCCGAACTAAGAAGAGCTCCGAAGGAAGATCCTAGAGGAAGCACATGGATCTCCTTATGTGATGCATCCTGGTTCCACCAAAATGTACCAAGACCTCAGGGGATGTTTTTGGGTGGCCTGGGATAAAGAGAGACATCGCCAGATATGTCAGTACCTGTCTGACATTCCAAAGGGTCAAGGCAGAATATCAGAGACCAGGTGGAGTTCTGCAGCCTATCCAGATTCCAGAATGGAAATGGGAAGATATTTTCATGGATTTTATAGTGGGACTACCCAGAACAACGAATGGATATGATGCAATCTGGGTAGTAGTTGACAGATTGACTAAGTCTACCCACTTCCTAGCTATCAGGATCTCCTATTGCATGGAACAACTAGCTCAATTATACCTCAAGGAGATCGTCAGACTACATGGAGTCCCTAGGACTATCATTTCATATAGGGACAGTAGGTTCACTTTGCACTTCTGGGAGTGTGTACAGACAGCACTAGGCACCAAACTGAAATTTTGCACAGCTTTCCATCCTCAGACAGATTGTCAGACAGAGAGAGTTAATCAAGTACTAGAAGATATGCTCAGAGCTTGTGCTTTAGATTTCAAGGGTAGTTGGTGCAGATACCTGTGCTTAACGGAATTCGCCTACAACAATAGTTATCAGGCCACTATCGGTATGACACCCTATGAGGCTTTATATGGGCGGAGGTGTAGATCTCCTATCTGCTGGTACAAGGGTGGTGAGAGGCAAGAGTTAGGCCTACAGACAGATTTTATAAATGATACCACCGTAGCCATACAACAGATCCGCCAGAGAATAGAAACAGCTCAGAGTCGCTAGAAGAGTTATGCTGATACATGGCGCAGACCATCAGAGTTTGAAGTTGGGGATTCAATATTCCTCAGAGTGGCTCCCATGAAGGGAGTAATGCGTTTTGGGAAGAAGGGCAAGCTAAGTCCCAGATATGTAGGACCATACCCCATCACTAGAAGAGTTGGCAAAGTAGCTTATGAGCTAGAGCTACCACAGGAGATGTTTGCTATCCACAATGTATTTCATGTCTCCATGCTGAAGAAGCATATCCCAGATGCCACCTAGGTGATAGAGCCACAGATGGTACAAGTCCACGAAGATCTCAGTTATGATAGTTGGCCTATTTAGATAATAGACCGAGCAGTTAAGAAATTGCAGAACAAGGAGGTACCATTAGTAAAAGTCATATGGCAAAATCACAAAGTAGAAGAGGCAACATGAGAACCAGAGGACAGCATGAGGCAGAAATACCTAGAGTTATTTTAAGTTCGAGGATGAACTTTTTATAAGGTATGGGGGATTGTAACGCTCAAAAATTCTCAAAACTAATTTTAGAAATATCCTAGAATTTATTCCGAATTTATGTATATTTTTATAGAATTTTTCCATGGACAAATAAGGCAAAAATGAATAAAAATAGAATGCGGAGTAAAAAAAGCTTAAGTGAGATTAGAGCCCTAGAGCTTTATCATGAGAGGAGAAAGGGCTTACCAAGGGGGAATGGTTTGTTTTGATTGAAATATAATAGAGGAAAAGATAAATAAGGTGATGTTAGTTAAATTTTCCCATAAGTATAAAAGGGAATTTAAGGGTTTTTAGATTTATTCTTTTCCTCACCTTCTCACCGCCGACCCCCTCCCTCTCGTGCGAATCATCTTCTCCCTCTCTCGAGTCTCTCTTCCTCCCTCAGTCACGACAAACCAAGGAGGAGGTCCAACGGTCTTGTGTTGGGCGGATTCAAGAAGGAGGACACGCTCGGGGATCTTCTCAAGGAGTAGTTCTTCGTTAGAGCCTCTTCGAGACTCCAAGGATCTTCCCTCTCCCTAAACCCTACGCATTAGAGTTGTAAGAACAAGCGCAGGGATGGACATGCTTCCCCCTTTAGTTTGGGGTTTAGACACACCGTCGAGTGCCTAGGGAGTGTCCTTAAAAGAAAAGGGGAGTTTCAGACACGCAAGGTGCTCGAGAAAATGTTAAGAAGCTCTAATATGAGTTTTAGCATGTTCATGAAATTAGCTACACTTGCTTAATATGAGTTTGGGTGGGCTCTTAAATCGCCCCTAGGCTCTAGATCGCCTAGTAGATGCAAGGTTAAAGAAAAGAATATTTATGAAAGTATTTTACTTTTTATGACATGTGCTTGGACTCTAGTTCATCCATGGGTGGGCTCCTAGATCGCCCCTAGGCCCTTAGATCGCCTAGTAGTACCCTAATAGGTTCAGGATTAGCTACCTCGGATCTATTTAGGGATGCGCGCATTAGCAGCAGATTACCGGGCCCTCATCAGCATGAATAGTATTTTCGCTTACTATATGTATAAGTTTTAAAAGTTCAGTAATAACTTTAAGTGAAAACAATTTTAAGATCATGCTTAGTTCAGTTAGATTCTATGAATGCCATGTGAATTTAGTTATAAGAATATGATTTAGTCCATGTGCTTAGTATGATGAGTATGCCATGATATCTGTTTAGATTATATGTTTCAGTAAGAATAAATGACAATTATGATATATTTTCTTACATGTTTTTTCAAAAGCATGATTTTTGAAATATGCATTGTTTTGTGAGTTGGATGATACTTACTAAGCTTTATACTTATAGTTTCATTTTTCCTTATACTGCAAATAAGGGTAAAGGTAAAATAGAGTAGCGGAAGCGGCAGGGATGATGTGGAGTGTGTGATGGTGGAACTTGGAATGAAAAAAACCTTGGGAACTTGCATTATGAGGACGCATTATTAAGAATGTTAAATGAATTAGTTTCTTTGACATGTTTATCATTTTCCGCATCTTAAGTACCTTTGTTATGTTGTTAGCATCACTCTTGATATGAGCCTTGCGAGAATTCTAGTATGAGATTATGTATCATGAGTTGATATCATGCAGATATGCCATGCCTAACTTCTACATGTGATATGTTGAGTGATACATTTCAAGTGCATGTTAACTAGTAGTAAAATGTATGATCTAAGGCTATAGAACCATTTCTGATATTATAGTGCTACTATTGATGCATCTAGACAGAAACAATGCTTAGCTTTAGTAGCAAGTTGATACAAAGTTCATGTTTCTAATTTCATGCTTAGATATGGTTGAAGTATGCCTTATTGTCATGAAAACGTGTAGAATATGACCTAGAATCATTGTATACCTGTTTGTAAGCTTAAATATGAGTTTGTAGTATTTTGGTATGATGTAGGTTGACCTTGGCACGATTCTATAATCTGAAAATTCAGATTTCGGAGCTGCCAGTCGACTGCGACAGCTACCAGTCGACTGGTCAAGGGAACAGAAACATTCGGGCATGTGAATCCCAGGTGCAGTCGACTGCACCAGTCGACTGGTGCCATTGTAAAATAGGATGTGTTGTAGGGCTGCTTGTTAGTGCTTCAGTCATGCAACGCTGAGGTTGGGCGATCAAATCTTGGCCAAGCTAATAAAATTAAAGTTTTTGTTTAAACTCTTGTGTGCTTCGATTTCAGTTTTGCACGAATGGTTTAGCAATTAACTTCCAACATGTTTATGATTTACAATAGCATGTTTAAGTTATGAATTGTTAGTTCAGTAAATAGTAAAAATTTTAAATTCTCCCAGTTGGTTTAGCATCTAGAAATCAGTAATCGGTCAGCCAGTTAGTAGCGATCCGCCTTAAAGCTTAGTACCAGAAGGCGGGTCGTTACATCTTGGCCTCCTTCAAGTTGGGACACTCTGATTTGTAGTGACCTTTCTTGTTGCACCCATAATAGGTGACTTCGGTCTTGCCTTTTTGACTGGTACTTGGTTCAGTTGGATCATCCATTGGCTAAACCACCTTCTTCTTCTTCTTTCTTTGGCCTTTAATCATTTTGTAGTAGTTTCGGGTCATTCTGACTAGCTCGAGATGATTGATTCCATCATCGTCAAATTCTAAGTCCGAATCTGACTCGGGTATCGGTTGCGACTTTTTCTTCTTTCTCGAGATTTTTCCTGCAAAAAGAGCTACACCTTTCTCGACATGTGTAGTGTTAGTCTGTTCATGCAATTCTATCATAGAAAATAATTTGTCTAGTTTAATTTTAGATAAGTTTCTCGAAACCTTGTACGCATCTACCATAGATGCCCACAAAGTGTTTCTGGGGAACGAATTTAGCACATACTTGATTAGGTCACGATTTTCTACCTTGCGACATATAGTGTGTAGACCGTTCATTAATTCATGAATTCGTGTGTGGAGTTGTGCAACAGTCTTGCCATCTTGCATCTTTATGTTGTAGAATTTGTTCAGTAGAAGATCGCGCTTGCTAATTCTCGTATCCGAAGTGTCTTCGTGCAACTCGATCAATTTATTCCACAACTCTTTTGCACTACTGAATGGGTCGATGCGGTTGAGTTCTTGTTTCGTTAGGCCACACTGAAGGGTCTGTGTAGCCTTATCATCTGCTTCAATTTTCTTCTTGAGTGGGGCATCCCACTCTGAGTATCCCAGAATTTCACGTTGTGAATTCTTTGGGATTTTTAGTCCAGCCTGGATAATAATCCACATCTCCACCTGAGTTTTAAGGTGGACCTCTATTCTGCTCTTTCAGTAAGAGAAATCTTCTCCTAAGAAGAGAGGTGGTCATGCAGTACTGTAACCTTCTTGCATGACTATGAAAAATCCTGAAAAGGGACAGAAACAAAAAAATTGCTTCCAAGACTTGGTCTTGGATTTCTAGTATGGTATGGAAGAAAAGAATATTAAATCTCGAGTAGTGTTGCACCAACATCGAGAAACGATAAGGATTTATGAACGAAAAATAATTAAGAAATATCAAAAAAGGCAATAATACATTTTCTGATAAAAAATAACGATGAGATCCGAAAAACTTGCTCAATTTGTGGTTTTTACAAGATTGAACCACCTGCTCTAATACCACTTGTGGGATCATTGTGATCGATAGGGGGGGTGAATATCGATAACGTAAAGTTTTCGAAGAATCAGAATTAAGACGCAGCGGAAATAAGTAAAACATGGCTAACACCATTCTTTTTACTTGGTTCGAAGTCTATAACAGCTCCTACTCCAAGGCCCACGGTCCTTGACTGTTTTCGTTAAGCAATACAATAAATCATGAATAATGTACAATAATAAGAATAAAAATAAAGAAATTATACCGACGACACTTTAATAAAAAGAACTTTGTTGCGGAGTCGGCATGTCGTCAATCTTGAACTTCGTGGGTGCAAAGAATTTGAGCACGGAAGCTTCAACGTTGAGAAATGTGAGAGCGTGAATTCATTTTGGAAGCAAAGGGGTGAAGACCCATTTAAAGTTGTTTCTCGGGCGCCTGATAGGGTATAGGGCATCCTCCACGCCACCCATTTCAGCCACGTCCTTATTCGAAGATTTGGCCAAAATTTATCTTCCTTCTTGGGCACCTATGAGTGTTGAGGCGCCTAGGAGCAGACAAGGTCGATTGCCAACTCAGCTTCTCCATCCGCTGGAAAAACCATTCTGGGGTGTCTGATACCATTCATGCGCTTGGGTTCTCGGGTGCCTGATTCCTTTCTGGTGCCTAGGTTTGTAGCAGCTAACTCCTTTCAACCTGCAACCAGGGTTAGTCCAAGAATATAATAGAATATTATAAATGTATACATGAATAACAGCCAGAGCTGTCATGGTTCTAACTTTGGATTTTAAATGAAATCCTAGGTTGAACTAACGTCTACCGTTCCCTCTTCCGGGAACGTGTCCTCACCTACTCCACTTTGGAGAATTTATCTTTTGCCAACCGACTCCTCCGGTTGGACTTTTGCTCGGCCTCTGAGACTCTTGAATCTCAAGACGTCCGATCCTCGACCCATCTCTACTTTTGTCCATATATAGTCCTCGCTCGTCTAAGTTTTCTGCCTGATCTTCCGGATCAGGTCTTGATGCCCAACCATCGGTCAGGTCTTCGGTGCCTAGCGTTCGGTCAGGACTTCGTGCTCAATTCCCGAACCAGGTCTTCGTGCCAAACCCTCGGTCAGGTCTTCAGTGCCCAGCCCTCGGCTAGGTCTTCGTGCCCAATTTCTCAAACTAGGTCTTCGTGCTCAACCCTGTGGGTCAAGACTTGGTGCTTATCTCAACTAGGACTTTCCTGCACACTTAGTAAAATCATCAGGTAACCATACAAACTTAACTTTGAACCCATTGTCATTATCAAAATCAGGTTCGATTTGGTGCTTCCGGCACCAACACTAACTCGACACATCTAATTAATTTCAACTTTAATTTAATGAATTAAATTTAAAATTTTACCTTATTTAAAATTCTAAAATGTTTAAACTTAATTTTTTAAATGTTTAAACTTAATTTTTTAAAATTTTAAATTAATAAATTTTCAATTGTTTAAACATAATTTTTCAAAATTTAAACTTATAATTTTTCAGAATTTAAACTTTAATAATTAATTTCAAAATTCAAAATTTAACTTTTTGAAAATTTAAATTTAACTTAATTTTTTAATATTCTAATTTAACTTTTTAATTAATTTCAAAATCTTTAAAAATTAAATTTTACTTTTCAATCTAAGATTTAATTTTTTAAATCATTGTACTTAAACTTATTCATTAACTACTTTAGGTTTCTTTTTGTTCACTTACCTGAAAATTAGTTAATTTAATTTTTGTAAATATTTCTATACAAAGAAATTCTTTTGGACAATCAATTTGTTTTCATTTAAGAAAAATAAGTTTTGCAAAAGTTTCCTTGGATTATACTTAGAATTTGTTTGATTTCATTTTTACTTAGAAAAATATCTACAATCCGGGCTTTGATATTTACATATTTTTTTAAGTTAAGTTTTTTTAAAAAAATCTCTTGAAAATCATTTTGAACACAGAATTTCCCCTTTTCAGTTCTTTATATCTTTACCAACTTCAAAAGGAATGAAAAAATGAAAAAAAAGAAAAATTTATTTTTGAAATTGTTAAATCAAAGTATTTTTCAATTTTTTTTAAAAAAAGCATAGTATCTTTTATAATATTTTGATAACCTTATCAAAGTTTTCTTCAAATATCATTTCCTAAAAAATAAATATACAAACTTTCAATATAATAGGTAGAGAATCATAATATAAGGGGAGCATGTTTAAGCATTCTTTAATTTGAAATCTGTTTTATGTTTTGTAAAATTTTAATTTTTTTTAAACTATACTTTGGAAAAGTTAGAAAACCTTTTAGTTAAAGCTATTTATAAAAAACAAACAAAAATAAAAATCATCTCACACTCTCTTACTTTCAAAACCGTCATTTACTTTGAATGCTGAAATTCAAATCATGCTTGGACTCAAATATGTATATTATCTTGGTTCAAATTCTATTTTTTCAGCATTAATTCCTTGTTATTGCATAATTATTTCAAAATTATGTTGTTTAGAACTTATCATAATTCTTGACATTATTTTACTTAGAAATATTTTTGTTCAAAATTTTTTTAATTATGTTTTCAAAACTCATAGACTTTGATACTCAACTCATTCACTTTCTCCTTAATCAATTTTTTTTTCAAAAAGAGGAGAGTAGAGAAAAGTAAATATTCTTTCAAATACCTGTTGTAAATATTTTTTATATATGATGAAAGGGGAGAGAGAGGAAAAGTAGAAGGAAATTTTTTCTTCAAATTTTTTTCCCATGTAGCATAAGAATTTTTTTTCTAAGGGGTTTTTTCAAAAATCTACTTAGTAGATTATTTTTTCAATTTTTTTAAATGTACTTAGTACTTTGCTATTTCAAAACTATATTTTGAAGGAAGTTAAATTTTCATTCAATTTTACTTAGAGTTTTTCAATGTTTACACTTAGATTTTTTCGAAGTTTACTTGTTTTCAAAAAGCCTTTCAAATTGAAGAATGCATAATTTTTTTTAAAAAGGGTTTCACGGGAACAATTTCATATTAAGGGAGAGCTTCATGCATTTTCAAAATATTTAAAACAAAATTTTGAAAACTTCCAATCAAAGTATTTTTCAAAAGTTTTGTAACATGTTTAAAATTTATGTTTGAAAACTATTTTTGGAAAAATTGTGAAATACTTTACTTAAAGTTATTTTGGAAAAACTCAAAAATCTCTCTTAGAAATTTTGTTTGCCCATGTATGTTTTTGATATATGTCAAAGGGGGAGGAAAAGGTCAATGTTAAGTGTTTTATAACACAATTATTCAGGGGGAGTATGAGAAATAAAGAGGAAACTTTATTTTGTTCAAAACTGTATTGGTTTTAAACTTTATTCTATTCAAAACTACATTGGTTTTGAACTTTTTTCTATACAAAACTATATTGGTTTTAAACTTTATTTTGTTCAAAACTACAATACTTCATTGGTTTTAAACTTT
Organism: Boesenbergia rotunda; assembly: GCA_024364735.1. Taxonomy (NCBI): domain Eukaryota; kingdom Viridiplantae; phylum Streptophyta; class Magnoliopsida; order Zingiberales; family Zingiberaceae; genus Boesenbergia; species Boesenbergia rotunda. Next base: position 105,590 of record JAGFNQ010009432.1, read on the forward strand.
CTTTCTTAACTATTATAATTTTTACATAACTATGAATTATGTTGCCATAAATCAAAAAGGGTGAGATTGTTAGTGCCGGAAGCACCATATCAAACCTTGTTTTTATATTGGCAAGGGGTTCAAAGTTATGTATTATTGGTGATCTAATGTGTTTCGTTATGTGTGAAGGAAAGTCCTAGTTTACCTAGGTACGAAGACTTGACTTGTAGGGTTGAGCATGAAGTCCTTGTCGAGGATTGGGCATGAAGACCTTACCGGGGTTGGGCATCGAAGACCTAGTTGAGGACTGAGCACGAAGACCTAGTTCGAGAAATTGGGCACGAAGACCTAGTTGAGGTTTGGCATGAAGATCTGATATGGAAGATCGGACAGAAAACTTAGACGAGCGAGAATATGGACAGAAGTAGAGACAGGTCGAGGAACGGACGTCTTGAGATCCGGGAGTTTCGAAGGCCGAGCAAAAGTCCAACCGGAGGAGCCGGTTAGCAAAAGGTAACTTCTCCATGGTGGAGTATGTGAGGGTATGTTCCCCAAAAGAGAAAACAGTAGGCGTCAGTTCGACCTAGGATTTCATTTGAAATCCAAAGTCAAAACCAGACAACTCTAGTTGTTAATCATTTATGCATTTATTATATATTATTGTGTTCTTGGACTAACCTTGATTGTAGGTTAAGGAGACTAGCTGGTTGCAATTAGGGGTGCCTGAGAGGACTCAGGCGCCCATGACCCAGGCACCTGAGAGGTCTCAGGTGCCCAGGAAGTCAGGCGCTTGAGAGGACTCAGGTGCCCCAGAGGTGTTTTCTCAGCAGTTCACGAAGTTGAGTTGGCGGTCGCTGGTTAGAGGTGCCACGTCAGCTCCCAGGTGCCCCAGTGCTCCCAAGTGCCAGAGAAGGGATAGATTTGGCCGAGTTAGCGGATAATGACGCGGCCGAATCCTCGACGTGGAGGGTGCCCCTATAGCCTCTCGGGCAACTGGAATAGCAGTATATAAGGGGTTTCACCCTCTTTCTTCTAGACATCAATTCAAGCACTCAATACACTGCGATAAAGCCTCTGTGCACAAGTTCTCTATGCCCAAGAAGTTCAAAATCGACAACACTCCACTTCCATAATGAAAAGATCATCTCTTCCTTTAAGTATCATTGGTATAATATTTTCATTTCATTTCAGTACTTAAAATTCATCATATTTGTACTTCATTTTACGAATTATAGTATTGCCCAATGAAAACGGTCATGGGTCATGGGCCTTGGTGTAGGAGCCATCACAGACTCCAAACCAAGTAAAAAATAAAGTGTTAGCCTTGTTTTTGATTTGTCTTATTTCCGTTGCGTCGAATTTGATTTACATCCGAGAATACATAATTGATATTCACCCCCTCCCCCATCTATCAATCACAACGATCCCACATATATCAAGAACATTGACAAGAATAGATGGTGGTGCATCAATAGTCCCATCAATATCTGCAGTATCATGAGATGTGCCTCCAAATTAAGACTTGATGCATCAATTTGTTGTAGGGACCAGAAAAATAAGATCCCTATAATGAGCCTAGATTTGATATCTTTTATTCTTATTTTCACTCTCATTCACTAGATTTTTATTGACTCTTATTTACGTTATTATACCCTTGCAAAGCTTTTATCAGCATATTTTTTCTTCTAGCTCGGAGATATGTTTTTCTCTTATTTTCACTTTCAGGAGCAATTTGGAGCTAAATGGACATGAAAAGGAGCACAATGGAGCCGGAGGACTCAATGAGACTATGGCCATGCCCCATGGCATGGCCCGTGTGCCATTCTAGGATCCGGTTATGCCCCATGGCATACTCCGTGCCTCTTCTCCAGCCATGACCATGGCTGGGCCATGCTAAATGGTATGACCATGCTAGTTTGGCCAAAGGTGGCATGACTAGGTTGTGCCAACCAGGCACGGTCGTGTCCTGGTTGTGGCACCCAACATGGCCCGTGCCCTAATCTGTGCCACGTATGGTTGGGGTCGTGCACCCTCTCTATAAAGGGGCTTTCCTCTCCGTTGGAAGGGGAGGATGTTTCCTCTTTGTGGGGAATGGGTGTTGGTGCAAAATGCATTAGTGATGAACAGACATCCTCTAGGGTTTCATTGTTTAAGAATATACTTAAGTTAGTAACGATATATGTTAGACAAGGTAAGGGTTAGTCAAAGTGATCAAGGGTTAAACCAAACACGACCTTATGTTTGGTAGGGTAAACCCAGGTTTGATCAGGTTGACAAAGGGTTAGCCAAACAAGATCTGATGTTTGGCAGAGTGAACCAAAACCCAGTGTTAGTCAGCTTGACCAAGGGATTAAACCACACTAGACTTGAGGTGCGAAATTATATTTAATTGAAGATTGAAGGAAGTCTAGTCAGGATGATGATGACTAGCAAAGAAGTAACTTTGGTGAAAGAAACCCTGGTGAGTAAAGCCGGATCCTAGCAAGGGAAGATAGGTGAACTATATCCTAGTGAGTGAAGCTAGGTGAAGTAAATCCTTGTGAGTGAAGCTGGGTCCTAGTGAGTGAAGCTAGGTGGACTAAATCGTGGTGAGTGAAGATGGGCATGAAGTCTTAGTCCGGGGGACTGAGCACTAAGTCCTAGTCAGGGATCGGACAATAGAATCTTTCCCTAGCGAGGATGGCGGACAGAAGTAGAGACGGGTCAAGGTCAGACATCTCAAGATCCGAGTTCTTGGAGGCCGAGTAAAAGTCTAGCCGAAGGTCCCGGTTGGTAAAAGCTTTAGTCGAGCGGGAATCGCGAACAGAAGTAGAGACGGGTCAAGGTCCGACGTCTCGAGATTCGGGTTCTCAGAGGCTAAGTGAAAGTCCAACCGGAGGTTCCGATTGGCAAACACAACTTCTCCAATGTGGAGTAGGTGAGGACGCATTCCCCGGGAAAGGGAACATTAGGTGTCGATTCGACCTAGGGTTTAGGGTGAAATCTAAAGTTAGAACCAATCTTTAAAGATAAGATTTTCTATGTATTTGTTTTGTTGTGTGTTTTGTTGTCTTGCAGATACCTAGAGTTGGAGGCAAGATAGAAGAACGAAACACAATGCAAAGCTGCCTGGGAAGAGGGTTTCCTGGGCACCTTGGAGCTTCCCAGGCACCTGAGAGCATCTCAAGCGCCTGGGAAGGGGTGGTTTATCCCTTCCGCAAATTCGGTGCTGGATAAGGCTTTGATCGACACGTGGTAGGCTCCCAAGGCATCATAGCGCTCGTGAAGCCCATATATAAAGGGGGTTCACCCCTCAATGTAGAACATCAATTTCCATATTCGGTAAAGTGCTCCATACAAAGCAAAAGCGCTCAAGGCGAAGCTCTGCGACCAAGGAGGCACCAGGAAGAAGTGTGCGACACTTCGGACTTCCGGATTGGCAGGATCTTCAACTTTCTTTTGGTTTGCTTTTATTTACGAATTTAATTTACTATCTTTTTGTTTGTAAATTCAAACTGTAAGATGAGTTTCTCGGCCTCCGGAAAGTCCAGAAAGGAGACCATTAGTGGACTCACAATTGAGTGCTTAGGCCTTGGACGTACTGACCCTGGAGGGTTGGGAACCAAGTGAAAACCTGCGTGTCATTTGTGTGTTGTCTTTCTTTTATTCTATTATTTTATTCTGCATACTAACCCTTATAGAAATACGTTAAACGAAGATTTTCGACAAATTTTCTCGAGTCGATATTCACCTCCACCCTCTATCAACCGGCACCGATCCTACAAGTGGTATCAGTGGCTGGAAGCTCTTCACCGACTAACAACCGAAGGAGCAAAGACGCCAGGAATTGAGGGGGAGCAAGGGTGAATTCAGGTATTTTTTCAATTATGTCCATTTTTAAGTTTCATATTATATGTTTCAAGTGTAGGGAGAGAGGACACTATAAAAACTAGTGGCCTACTCGTAAGAATCATTCTTCACCACCAGTGGCAAAGGAGGTGCCAGCGCTAGGAGTCCGGAGGGACAAGAGCCACATCCAGTGCTTCAGATGTCAAAAGCACGGACACTACAAGAACTAGAGTCCGACTAAGGTACGAAAATTAATTTGCGAAATAATTTTCAAATACCTGCACAGTTTTACAAGTATTCTGATAATTTAGATAATGTTGGTAATTTTCTAGTAAATTAGAATTTTTGAACGTCAACTTAATTTATTACATGACAAATTATCAAATATTGACAATATTAAAATATCAAACATTAACTCTTTAATCCTTAATATTAATGCTAGAATTTTCAAAATTCATAATATGATAATTTCTAATATTTCTGATAATGTTAAGGGTAATGATAATATTTCAATTAAATCTAACTCAATTAATTCTGATATTTCTGAAATTAATGTTCATTCCATTTCTGAATATGATATTAAAGATAATACTCTAGATAATATTGAAGATAATACTCTATATATTGATAATACTGTAGATTATGTTGAAAATAGTACTCATTATATTTGTGAATATAATACTACAACCTTAATTAGCAACCCTAAAAATTATTCTACCTATTATGAAGATAACGATGCAATTTTACATTCTGAATATAACTTTGAAAATGAAGATGAGGATGAAGATGAAAATGAATTTAGTAGAATTAAAGCTATGTTTAATAGGGCTTACAAGAAATCAAATAAAATAGAAGTATTAAACAAAATTACAAACTTAAATTCAAAAGAAATACTAGATATATCATGGAAATGATGCAGTTAGACACAAAATTTTTAACAACTTTAATAAGTTAATTTTTAACTCTAATTAATTCGCAACAATTTTAACTTTAATTAATTCGTAAAAATTTCTTTAATTAATCCTTAATAAGTTAAACCTTAATTAATTCTTAAATAATCAAACCTTAATTAATTTTTAAATAATCAAACTTAGTTAATTTTTTGATGATTTAAACTTAATTAATTCTTAAATAACTAAACCTTAATTAATTTTTTTTGATGATTTAACCTTAATTAATTCATAAACTAATTTAAACCTTAATTAATTTTTAATAACTTAACTTTAATTAATTCTTAACTAATAATACTTAACAACCTAAAATCATAATTAATTTTTAATCTTAATTAACAATTCAATCCTTAATTCAACAAAATTCATGAACTAAAATTCAATTAATTACCTTCAATTATGAAACTAAATAAAATTCTACTCAACTGAAACCTCCAACTAAATAACAACAAATATGTCAAAGTGGGTTGACATATTCGCGGGTTAACACAGTCAGTATCAAATCGAGAATTTGATACTTAATTATAAACTTAATTAAAATGTTATGATTGACTCATGCATAAATGACATGTCCATGCATCTGCTTTTCTCTCTTATATATTTGTCATGTCATCCATATTTATTTTTTTGCATTACTTAGAATGGTTAGATAGGAAAAAGATTGGTTGATACTTGCCTAACCTAGTAACAGGGTGGGGCGAGGTGATAGTACGTTAGGGAAGCTTAGCCTAGCTAAGTGGAACTAGCCGAAGCTACCTCGCCACATCCTAGACTAGTTAGACCAGAGTTTTTCAAAAAGTGAATTAAAAGCATTTTTTCTTTAAAAGGCTTTGTCTAAGGAAAGGGCTGATGATCCAATAAGGTTACGACTAAAGAAGGCCTCTATGCCTCGCCAAGATCTGAAAGCCAATTATTGAAAAATACATTTAAGATTAAACTCGAATCTAACTCAAGGTCAAGCAATCTATATGTTCCAGAAGGAGTCGACGATGACGGCCAGGCACCAAAGCTTTGCCCCTGTGGTAGTTACTGAGGTGGGGAGGAACTTAGGTTCTGCGAAGTTAACACAAGTGTTAGGGGACACGCCGGCGGGGGTCCGGCGGAGTCCACTCCGACGCTCAAGTCAGTGTCTGTCGAGAAGAAAAGGATGCAAAAAGTAAAGAAGATGTGTAGAGTTGAGAGAGCGTAACCCCCTTACCGGAGGGGTTGGACTACCTTTTATACTGATGTCAACAGACTAGACGGGCCCCTCGATCGATGCCACGTCTCCGATACGTAAGCCATGCCCTCCTATTTCGACGGTAGCGGGATATCCCTTGAAACGGTCAGCGTCGTTATCACGCGCCCACTTGCTGCGATATTTAAGGGTCGTGGGGACCCTTCTTGCTGGGATGCTTATCTGTACCGAGAAGGGGGGTCAGTACCAAAGGTTGGTTATTGCGGGGACTCGACCTCCCGAGGTGAGCTTGGGGGCCTTCGATGTTGTAAATCCTGAGGCGACCTCGGGATCTAACCTCCCGGGGTGCTCCGGGGAGGGGTCTTCGGACTACCTTTCCCTAGTGCATTTCCTGAGGGGGGTCCCGGGGCCCAGGAAGGGAAGTCACTTCGGTCATGTCGCACCCCGCGACTTTCTTCATCCCTCGTGCCGGGCACAGACTATTCAACCCTATCACTATAAAATTAAAATTGAGAAAAATTATTCAAGCATCTCACAAACACCTATAAGGCAACCGTGCTTGCTTGTATTACGACATTTAAAATGGGTGAGATGTTAATGACTAATTAATTGACAAATATTTTTCAAATTGTTTTCAAAATCTTTAGGATATGTTCTTAAAAATCTATTTTCAAAATAATGGTTAAACATAATAATGTTTTAATAAATTTCATGCTTGATTGGATGTTTATTTATAAGTACATCTTCAAAAATTATATCTTTTCGAAAGTTGTTTGACCTATACAAAGACACAAACCTTTTAGGTCAACACTAAAGTCCCTTAAGACACTTAGGTAGAGGTCCTTGTAGTTAACAAGGGTAGCCAGAAAGTGTCAGATTCAGGGGGAGTCGGAATTTTTGCTGGTTTTTATTTATTTCAAAAATTATTCTTTTCAAAAATTAAAATGATTTGTGCTTTAAAAAATTATTATCATTTCAAAATGCGCTTCAAAAAATATTTTTCAAAAACTTACTATGTCATTCAAAATATTTTTCAAAAATCATTTCTTTGAAAATTATCATACTTTTTCAACAATATTTTTCAACAATTGCTTTAAATTGTTCTTATAATTTGAATAAACTCCTAAGTCACATAGGAAGATTTCTTAATGATCTACAAGGATTCCTAAGACTGTGCCAGATTTAGGGGGAGTCCAAGTCAAAGGAAAATGATATATTATTCTTGATTATTTCAAAATAATTATTAATGTTTTAAAACTCTTTTCATTTTAATCAAACCCTAAGACTCAAGGAAGATCACTTGTAGTCAACAAGCTTCCTAGGACTGTGTCAAGTTTAGGGGAAGGTCAAATTAAAAGATTTATCAGAAATTTCAAATATATTATATTTTCAAAAAAAACTCACTATATTTTTTAAATACCTTTGAAAATATTATACTATCATTTTCCAAAACTTATTTCAAAAATCTTGTATTTTGGGGATATCATTGAAAATAATCTTTACTTGAGTTTGGAAGATTTTCCAGGATACTTAGGAATATTTTCTTGTAGTTAACAAGATTTCCTAGCATTGTGTCAGACTGGAAAAGAAACCAAATCAAGAAAGTTATTATTTATTATTCTAAAACTAAAATATTCATTTGTGGAAAATCCCTAAGACACATAGGAATTTTTTTGTGGTCAACAAGATTCTTAGGATTGTGTCACTTAGGGAAGTTCATTTTTTAAATAGTCATATATTGTTGGTGCAATATTTTTTATATGTACTTAGTTTTTTATACGTTATAGAACAAGTACTTAGATTTTCAAAAAAAAAAGGGGGAGAGAGTTTTGAAAATCATTTTTCAAAATGTATATATATATATATATAGTATTTTCAAATGGAGGAGAGAGACTATCTTAAAAAGGGGAAGAAGAGTTAAGTTATTTTTTTTTATTGTTGGTGCAAATTTTTCTGTTTTGTTTTTTTTCCTTTTGATGTGTGACAAAGGGGGAGAGAGGGCTTACGTTAGATTTTTTTTTTATTTCTCCCATGTGTGAAACCTAGAACCAGAAGACTCAATCTAACTTAAGACATTGTCAAACAGCAAAAGGGGGGATATTGTTGGTGCCAAATGCATCAGTAATGAACAATCATCCTCTAGGGCTTCGATGTTTAACAATATACTTAAGTTATTACGATATATGTTAGACAAGGTAAGGGTTAGTCAAAGTGATCTAGAGTTAAACCAAACATGACCTTATGTTTGGTAGGGTAAACCCAGGTTTGATCAGGTTGACAAAGGGTTAGCCAAACATGATCTGATGTTTGGCAGAGTGAACCAAAACCCAGGGTTATTCAGTTTGACCAAGGGATTAAACCACACCGGACTTGAGGTGTGAAATTATATTTAACTGAAGATTAGAAGAAGTCTAGTCAGGATTAAGATAACTAGCAAAGAAGTGATTTTGGTGAAAGAAACCCTGGTGAGTAAAGCCGGGTCCTAGTAAGGGAAGCTAGGTGAACTAAATCCTAGTGAGTGAAGCTAGGTGAAGTAAATCCTGGTGAGCGAAGATGGGTCATAGTGAGTGAAGCTTGGTGGACTAAGTCCTGTTGAGTGAAGTTGGGCACGAAGCCTTGGTCTGGGGGACTAAGCACTATGTCCTGGTTGGGGATCGGGCAACAGAATCTTTGTCGAGCGAGGATGCCGGACAGAAGTAGAGACGGGTCGAGGTCGGACGTCTTAAGATCCGAGTTCTCAGAGGTCGAGTAAAAGTCCAGCCGAAGGTCTCGGTTGGCAAATGCTTTAGTCAAGCGGGAATCGCGAACAAAAGTAGAGACGGGCCTAGGTCGAATGTCTCGAGATTCGAGTTCTCGGAGGCTAAGTAAAAGTCCAACCGGAGGTTCCGGTTGGCAAACGTATCTTCTCCAATGTAGAGTAGGTGAGGACACATTCCCCGGGATAGGGAACATTAGGCGTCGATTCGACGTTGGGTTTCGGGCGAAATCCAAAGTCAGAACTAATCTTTAAGGTTACGATTATCTGTATATTTGTTTTGTTGTGTGTTTTGTTGTCCTGTAGGTACCTGGAGTTGGAGGCAAGATAGAAGAATGAAACACAAAACAAAGCTGCCTGGGAGGAGGGCTTCCTAGGTGCCTGGGAGCATCCCAAGGGCATGGGAGCTTCCTAGGCACCTAAGAGCATATCAGGCGCCTGGGAAGGGGTATTTTATCCCTTCCGCGAATTTGGTGCTGGATAAGGCTTTGACCGACACCTGGTAGGCGCCCAAGGCATCACAGGCACCTGTGAAGCCTGTATATAAAGGGGTTCGACCCTTCAATGCAGAATATCAATTTCCATATTCGCTAAAGTGTTCAATACAAAGAAAAAGCGCTCAAGGCGATGCTCTGCGACCAAGGAGGCTCCAGGAAGAAGTGTGCGACACTTCGAACTTCTGGATTGGCCCGATCTCAATTTCTTTTGGTTTGCTTTTATTTACGAATTTTATTTACTATCTTTTTGTTTGTAAATTCAAACTGTAAGACGGGTTTCTCTGCCTCCGAAAAGTCCGGAAAGGAGACCATTAGTGGACTCACAATTGAGTGCTTAGGCCTTGGATGTACTGACCCTGGGGGTTGGGAACCAAGTAAAAACCCGCATGTCATTTGTGTGTTGTCTTTCTTTTATTTTATTATTTTCCGCTGCACTCTAACCCTGATAGAAAGCGGTTAATGTAGATTTCCGATGAATTTTCTCGAGTCAATATTCACACCCCCTATCGACCGACACCGATCCTACAACGGGCTCAAGGCTTTCCACTTCATCTTTGATGATCTTCCGTGAGTCCAAGACTTCTCCGATGCTCCCCGTATCATCCGAAACTTGGGTTGGCTCTGAAGACTCTACGGCGGAAGGATATGCTCCTCTCCCTCTTTCCCTAACTTTCTTGTAGAAGCTTTTCTTCTTTAGATGTCCACATGTTTTAGAGTTAGGAAGCATACGTGATGTGTATTTGATGTAAACTCTATGGATTGCAAGATGCCCTTGGATTGATGACATGGTTTAACACATTTCTTATTTGATTAAATTCCTCAATGAATATTTTACTCTTATTTCTATTAAGTGTGTGCATGATTGTTGTGTTGGATTAAATGGATGCATGGATCGATCTCCATTAGGGAGAGATGCTCAAGGTTGTATGCCTGGGGAGTCCTCCGTGACAAGGGTAATCCTTTTAATTGAACAACCTTAAACAGGCCCTCAACTTAGAGGTCGTTTCCACGCAAGGATAGATCTATTCCGTACTCAATGAGTCTTCCCTAATCCCATGTTAGTAGATGACTTGTATAACTTGGAATCGTATGACCGAGGAGCCCTTGTGACATGGGAAATCCTTTAACCGAACATTCGAAGTTACCTAGTCTATCTAGTGTCATCGAATAGCCAATATAAGAGACACTCTGGTATGGAATTCGCGAGCCACACCAGTAATCTAGTTAGGCTACCTACTGTACTAGCCTATAGAGACCAAGGCATTAATGATTCATAGAACATAAAAAATCATCACAAGGAAACCTAAACCCTAGGACATTCCTCTCACATAACTTTCCCTTCTTATGAGCCTAGACTTCCTCCTCTCTCTCTTTCTCTTCCTCTAAAAGCTTGTCTTCGTGTAACTGCAAAATGTTAGTGCCAGAAGCAACAGATTGAACTTTATTTTGATAATGGCAAAGGACCCAAAGTTATGTATGCTTTTGGTACTAATCAGTTACACTGAGTGTGCAAGAATGTCCTAGTGCAACTAGGTACAAAGTCTTGATCTGTAGGGTTTAGCATGAAGTCCTGGTCGAGGACTGGACACCGAAGATTTGGTGAGAGAAGCTGAGCATGAAGACCTGACCGAGGGTTGGGCACCAAAGACCAGGCCGAGGGCTTGGCATGAAGACCAGGTTCGGATGACAGGGCATGAAGACTTGATTGGGGGTTGGGCACCGAAGTTCTAATCCGAAAGATCAGGCAGGAGTCTTAGCTGAATGAGGACAACGGACAAATGTAGTGATGGGTCACGGTATGGATTGTTGGTGCAAAGAGTATTAGTGATAAACAGTCATCCTCTAGGGTTTCGATGTTTGACAATATACTAAGATTAGTCAAAGTGATCATGGGTTAAGCCAAACAGGACCTGATGTTTGGTAGGATAAACCTAGGTTTGATCAAGCTTGACAGAGGGTTAACCATATAGGACCTGATGTTTGGCAGAACTATAAGTGACATATACTTAGGTTTAGTCAAAGTGATCAAGGGTTAAGCCAAACAAGACTTGATGTTTGGTAGGGAAAACCCAGGTTTGATCAGGTTGACAAAGGGATAGCTAAACAGGATCCGATGTTTGGCAGAGTGAAAAGAACCCAGGGTTGGTCAGTTTAACCAAGAGATTAAACCAAACCGGACTTAATGTTTGGGATGATACTTACCTGAAGGTTAGAAGAAGTCTAGTCGGGATTAAGATAACTAGCAAAGAAGTGATTATCGTGAAAGAAATCCCGGTGAGTGAAGCTGGGTCCTAGTGAGTGAAGCTAGGTGGAAGAAATCCTGGTGAGTGAAGCTGGGTCCTAGTGAGTGAAGCTAGGTGGACTAAGTCTTGGTGAGTGAAGCTGGGCACGAAGTCTTGGTCCAGGGGATTGAGCACGAAGTCCTAATCGGGGATCAGGCAACGGAGTCTTTGCCGAGCGAGGATTACGGACAGAAGTAGAGACAGGTCGAGGTCGGACGTCTCGAGATCCGAGTTCTCGAAGGTCGAGCAAAAGTCCAACCAAAGGTCGTGGTTGGCAAAACACTTAGCTGAGCAGGGATCACAGACAGAAGTAGAGACGGGTCGAGGTCGAACATCTCGAGATTCCAGTTCTCGGAGGCTGAGCAAAAGTCCAACTCGAGGTCCCGGTTGGCAAAGGTAACTTATCCAGGGTGGAGTAGGTAAGGATGTTGGTTTCGTTCGGTAAGGATTCCTCTACATATCCTCGGATTAAAATTATATTGACTAGAACAAATCCGAATGGAAAGAAAACTTTCCGAATGACCTACTTCATCATCGTGCTATTCAATTAAGTGATCCCTTGAACAAACTTGTTGTTCAAGCATTCTAACTCCTTTTGTCGAATAGCCGCAGAATAGATGATGATTGGATCGCCGGTTCTTGTATTTATCTTCGGGGTCCATGTAAACAAGCAATACAATTAATACAAGCATGAAAACAAAAACAAGATTTATACCTTTTGTTTACCTCTTGATCTTCTATCGTATTCCTATCCTCTTTTTGGACGTCGTGTGGGCGATGATCTTCCAAGAAACCAAGCCACCAATAGCCTCCTTCTTCTTCCACTTGCTTTCGCCAACCCCCTCCTTCAATCTTGTTGTCGCCGGCCAAAAGAGAGAAGCACTCTTTTGCTTGACCTATCCGCAAGCCCAAGGAGGAAGAAAAGAGAAGAAGATGATGAAGAAGAGAAAAAAAGAATTCTATCCCTTAAACCCAAGCCACCCGACCCTTCCTTCTTGCTTGCGCCGACAACTTCCAAAGATGGAGATGATGCAAGCCTCTTCCCTCCTTGTGTTTGCGCCTTCGGCCAAAGGAAGAAGAGATCCTTCCTTTGCTTGACCTAGCCACACGTCTAATGTAGGAATGGCTTGGCGGTTTCCAAGACAACCACGAGGTCATATCTGAAAGACCTCTCTATGGCTACGGATTAAAAAATTTAATACGAATAAAAACCCGTCCTTCTAATGACCGACTCGTTGTCGTGTTAGTTAATCCAAGTCACAACTTAGCCAAAAGGCTTTGTAACTTTCCGGATTAACTAACCATGGAAAAGATGAAGATTTGGATCGTCGGTTTTTGTGTTTATCTTCGGGGTCCAGTTAATTATTATTATCTAAGATTTCAAAACAAAATAATAATTTAACACACATGAAATGACGAGCTAGATAAAACATGACACAATAAAACAAAGCGCAAGTAAATTGGAGCTCGGGAGAAATATACCTCGTCGTTTACTTCGCAGTCTTCTATCTTATGACCCTCCCCTCCTGGACATCGTGTGGGCGACGAGCTACCAATACGCGGAGTCACCAAGGCCCTTGAATCAATCACTTCTCTTCTTCCTTTCTTCGCGCCAACTCCAAACCCTAAGGTTAGGGTTTGTCTCTCGCTGGCGTCCCTTAATGAAGAAGAAGACAAGGTCCAGAAGAAGGGTTCTTCTTCTTCACCTCCAACCGAGCCTACCTCCTCTACTTCTCCCCTCCTTGCAGCAACAAATCCACAAGGAAGAAAAACTCCTAAGGCTTCTCTTTTTCCGGCGACAAACACCAAGAGAACCGCCTCGCCGGCGATCCACCCTTCTTCCTCCTTGCTTCCGTGAGTCACCAAAAGGAGAAGAAAGCCTCTCCTATATCCTGTGGACGTCCGCAGCAGGGAAGGCCGAAGAAGGGAAAGGAAGAAAGCAAGAACCGAGAGTTCTCCACCGCTGGCAACCCTCCAACCAACATTGCGCCGTTGAGCTACTTGCTCTCTCCTTCTCGCGTGCCACCAAGGGATGAATTCGAATTCTCCCTTCTCCGGTGATCGACTCCGACCTTGCGGATGCAAAGAGAGCAAAAAGAAGAAGGGGAAGTGATCCTCATCTTCCTTTCACCGCCACGCCCAAGGGTTGAGAGGAGAAGAGAGATTAGTTTGAGAGGGAGAGAGAGGTGGGGTTTATATAGGGGTTTAGTTTCAAAGCTAGGCTTGTTGCGAAAGGGTACACTGATAACTACCATTTTGTTAATCATTTTAGGCTCTCAAATCCATGTTTTGATCCACTTTTATATGCTTAATCTTGTATTTACATTAGGTTCTATGATATATGTCTAATTTAGCTTTTGAATTCAATTCTTTCTATATTCGAGGTATTTTGGCACTAAAATTTGAATCTAATTTTGTAGGCTTTGAAGGATCATGGACCTAGATCGGATTGGATCAAGTTGAGCCTGAATTGGACTAGGATCAAGACGATCAAGCATTGGATCAATATGGGTCGTCCGATCAAGGAACAAGTAGATCTGAGCCATCTGTGAACTTCTGATCAACCCGAGCTCAAGTTAGGGCTAATCATGACCACATATCAAGATATGAAAGTTTGATCCAAATTAGAGTCCATCTGACCATCGGAGTTTCAACCATCCATTCAAGAGAAGGGAAGATCTGAGCCATCCGCCGCAGATCTGATTGATCCAAGCCAAGGAGAAGTAGATCAGGACCATTGATGGAGATCTGGGAATTTTGGTTCAGATCTGAGAAGATTCGACCATCGGATGAGGCCGAAACAATCACAGCCGTTCAAATTCAAAATGGTTAATTTAAATCAGTCTTCTTCTCCACCAAGCTCGGGGGGTCACGTGTCGCAGAGTAGTGTAGCTTTCTTTCTGTTCTTCGAGTTTTTCTTCGGCTTTTCTTTTCCGATCGCGCGTGGCCTTATCAGATCCGTTTCTTCTCAAGGTTTTGGATCATTGAGGTATGATTTCTGTTTAGTTTGCTAATCAAAATTGGTTTCTAGAAAGCTTAGGTGAGGGTTTCTTCGGAGCTGTTGTTCTTGCCTATCGATCCTTGTTGAGGGCTGGTTTCCGTCGTCCGAAGCTGTCGAAGCAACGCTGAGGGGTTCTCGAAAGCATTTGATGGTTTCTGAGCATCGATCGCCAGCCAGCTAATCGAGGAGGAAGAGATCGGGGACAAACTTCATCTACTGATCAGACCATTCGATCGGACAGAGACATATTGATCGGTCTCCAATCCGATCAGTATAGGTCCTGATCGGTTCCGTGACCGATCAGGAAGACTAATTCACAGCAAACTGATCCAGGGAGTGTTCCTTCGCTGATCTTTGAGTGCAGAGGGTTTCTAGCTCATCCTTTGTGTGACGGCAAAGGGAAGTCTTGATTAGGAACTGATTTGGTGTTCAAGTTAGGATTATTTTGGTTTAAGCACTTAATTCTTCAAGTTGTTCTAGTTTGTTTCCATTACACTTCAAGCCAAGTTCTTAAGAATTGTTTTGTTCTAGCTTTCAATTTCTGTAATTCGTTTCCTGCATTAGTTCCTGCAATTAGATATTAAATTTCAATTCCATAGTTTTGCAATTTAATTGCTCAGTTGTTAAATAGGTTAAGTTTAGTTTCCGCAATTTCCTAATTCATTTCTGCTTAGTTAAGCCCATTTTGTTCTGAATTGCTATTTCATTCCTTATTGTAAAAACCCCCATTTTACTATAAAATCCAAACCATCAAACGACAACAATTTTCAAGCTTGAATTACACATTCACAACTAGTCCTTGGAAAAATACAACTTGAGGCTCCTATACTACTCATTTTAATTTTGTGAGCTAAGGGTTTTCAACTTATAAATATCTAAATTTGAGGCTCATTCGTGACACTTGATATGGGTAGTCATTATATTTTTGGCGTCGTTGTCGAGGAACACTAGTTGAGTTTGTTTAATTTAAGCTTGTGTTTATTTTTATATTCTTTGATTCCATTTTTATTTGCTTTATCTTTCTATATACATTTGCTGCCATTTTTGTTTGTTTTATGATCAGGACTGCAGGTGGAGAGTTTTAGAACTAGAAAGAAGAAAATCAAGGAAGAGTTTAGAAGTTATTGAAAATTTTTCTACTCATTCAAGCAGTCCATGGCAGAATATCAGCATTTTCAGAATTGTCAACAGTAGTTTCAGAATTTTCAGCAACCCTATTCTCAATTCCAAAATTTTCAGCAAGATAATCAAAATTTTTAACCCTTCCAGCCTTATCAACAATTTCAGCAAAACTAACCTCTAAATCAGCCACAACAACAGTTGTAGCAGAATTTCCAAGATTTTCAACAACAATTTCATTATGATCAGCAAGACTTTCAACCTTCACAGCAAGAATTCCAACCATACAATTAGAATTTTCAGTTTCAACCATACTAGCAGAATTTTTAGTTTCAAAATTTTCAGCCTTTCAACCAACATTTTCAGCAAGCAGATCAGCAATTTCAGAACTATAATTTTCAGCAACATCCACCTTGTTATCAAACCAGTTTTCAGTAATTTCAACAATCCAGTTGCTCATTTGATCAACCCCAACAACTTCATTTTCAGAGTTCACAGCTTACTTATAATTTTCAACAATCTTATGCTACATTTCAAGACCAACAAGAGTCCTATACAAATCAAGAAGGCTGTGGAGATTCTAGTGAGTTTAATCAACAACAACAAATGCTTGAGGAGATTATGCAACAAATTCTTCAATAGCAACAAATTTTACTACAGCAAGGGCAACAAAAGAATGATTCCACTCTTCAAGACATTGAAAGACACATTGAACAACTAGTTAGTGGAATGAATCAAATGCAAGCCCAAGGATCAAGCCAATTACCTTCTCAAGCTACTCTTAGTCCTAAGGGGAATGATTGTGCGATAACTTTGAGGAGTGGGGAAATTGTTTCAAGTCTAAATGTTCAAAGTGCTGATTTTTCTGAAAAATTTTTAGTAACTTATTTTCCATCTCAGATCAGTCCCGAAATTGATTCTACATCAGTTGGTTGTGACCCTAGTTCAAGCCTAAGTCCTTCTTCTATTGATTTTACAATTTTGATGGAAGAAGAAGAAGAAATCAGTAAAATTAGGGTACCTACAGCAGCTATACTTCCCGGAATCCCTGCTCAAAACTAATTTCCAAAATTTTCAGCTCAACTGGATGAGCCAAAAGTCTCTTTACCCTTCTCACAGCACCCCAGAGAGGATCCTCCTAGCATTAGCATGGGTATTTTAGATGAGGTTGTTGATGCAGAATTATTTGCTGATAAAGTTTCAATTGATATTCAGAGAGGATGTTTTAGCTCAGATGAGGCTGAAGATGCATTAGTTATAGAGGCATTGGAGGAGATTGATAGTAAAGCTTGTGACAGTCTTCAATTTGATTCTAAAGCTCTACAGGACCCTTCTAGACTTTCATTTTGTGATGATATAGTTGTTGTTGGTCCTAACTTTTCTAATATGGTTGTTGCAGATATTGTTGATGAAGCATGCGTTGGAGATGATTCTATAGGTGTAGGGGATTGCACTAAGCCCCAGGGATCACCAATTTTGATTGATATGTCAGAAGATTCAGAGGATAAGTATGAAAGTGTAGGGACTTGCATGGTGGAAGCAAGAACCCAAGAATCACCTATCTTAGCTGAATGTCCACCAGAACCTGAGATTGAAGTGGAGCTATTACATGACCAGGAGGAGGTCATAGTTATATCTACTCTTGTAGAACCTCCAGGTATTTTTTAGCATGACAAGGTAAGTATTTTTCCTAATTGTTTAGAAAAACTAATAGAGGTACCTAAGGTTGATTTTATTAGCTGTAATGCCATTCTTGATACATCCTATATAGAGATTGATTGTGAAAAATTCATAGAGGTACCTAAGGTTGATTTTATTGGCTGTGATGCAATTCTTGATACATCCTATGTAGAGATTGATTGTGAAAAATCCATAGAGGTACTTATGGTTGATTTTATTGGTTGTGATGTATTTCTTGATACATCCTATGTAGAAACTAATTGTGAAAAATTTATAGAGGTGCCTAAGGTTGATTTTATGGGTTGTGATGAATTTCTTGACAAATCTTATGTAGAGACTGATTGTGAAAAACTCATGGAGATACCTAAGATTGATTTTATTGGAAGTGATGCATTTTTGGATACATTCTATATAGAGACTGATTGTATTTCATTTCTTTCTTACCCTGCATGCATGAGGGAGGTATTTCATGATTTTGCAGGGCGCCGTAGACTTTTGGAGTGGGTGCTCCAACCAAATAGACTCTAACCGCCTGGAAGGACTTCCAAAAAGCATCAAGAGGGTGGAGTTGATCTTACTTTGACTCGTAGCACTTCACCTCTTAAGTGGATTTTATACCTTAATCGTCTCCGTCCACCGGAACATATTTATGTGAAGTTGAAGTATGGGGGAGCAGTGTACTATGACATTGATCACGTGAGGAATGCTCTCTCGACTACCAAAACCCCACCACTACCGGGATGGAGGCTACTCCTTAATCGACTCCAACCACCAGGAATAAAGGGGATTTTGTTCTTTCTTGCATTTTATTTCATTACATGTATCATTTTTATGTTTCTAGCAGTAATTTTTCTTTTAAAATGAGTTCTTTCTAATAAATGCTTGGGTAGTGTAAATTGAATAAGAGTCATTGTAGATATCATTTTATCCCTTTTGGCATTTTATTTCATGCATGAGTTGAAATAAATGTATCCCTAGAGATTTTCTCTATATCATTTTAGAGTCTCTTGAAAGCAAATTAAATTTGGTTGTTAAAACTTAGGATTTGAGCCAATGGATGAAAATTCTTGGATGCTTGAGTACTACTTAGTTATAGACTCTAGATTGATGACTTGAGATGAATTCTTTCTACCTAGTGAGGATTTGGCCTAATTTTTATGATACACACATGTGATTGTACACTAGAACTTGCTTAGGTTCTTTCAAAACTATCTTTCTATGATTGGACCACATTTATAGAGGTGAATCACTTTGTTTCCTTTCTCATATCAATTTTTTCAATATTGCTTGTTGATCTACTCTATATTCCATTTTTCTTCCCTAATTTTCATGTTCATCATAATCTTTTCCATGGACTTGGGTACTTTGATGTTTCTTGATGTTATTTTGCCCGAGACAGACAAAAGTTTAAGTGTGGAGGAGGATGCAAGCATTCTATCAAATTTTGAGGATAATGGAAGCATTTGGCAACCAATAAGTAAAAGTGTGCCAATTTGATGGAGTTTTGTATCAATAATGAGTTGCAAAAATGGGTTAGTGAAGGCTACATGTAGAACAACTAAGTGCTTGATTACAATTTGATGTTTCAAGTTTTATGAGGAAGATTCTAAGGGAAATGAAAGTCTTCACAAGAGGGGTTGGAATTGATGTATCAACAAGTATAGTTGTGTGCCAAATTTGGGTTGCAAGAGTTAATGGAAAGTGGAGTAGTTAAACCGATTCAGATTGAAGGTTGAAGCTGAAACAAATGTAAAAAACAACAAGTATAAGAAGAGTATCAAATATAGAAGACAATGTGCCAAGGGTTTTGGATAGTAATCAAATTCAAGGAGAATTCTAACCTATTCTTCCATTCCTTTGCTGAAAAGAAAATTGATAGCATGGAACTGGATTTGAGAGGAAACTGATACACTACTAAGCATATTCAGAAATATTTTAGTACAAGTTTAGAATTGAGCAGAGTTTACCAATTTCAGCAATTTCAAATTCAAGGTCAATCTTGCTAACTAGATCAGTTAAATCCAAGTGGGCCAAGTGAATGGTTGCGGCTAGAGGTTTGCTCCATCAACCAACTTTTTAAGTTGATATAGAGAATTGGCAAAGGAGTTACAGAATGATTGAAAAAAAAGAAACATTGGCTATAGAAAAAAAAAGCTCAGCTGAAAAATAGAAAAAAAAAAGAGAAAAGAATATGAAGAGGAAGTCAAGTGCTGGGTTAGATATTTGAATTGGAAGAAGTGATCAACTTTAAGAGCAAGTTATTGACTGGAATAAGAGAAGTCTCGGCAGAAGATAGTTTCAGAATTTTGCAGTTCAGCTACTGATAGGATCCTGATCGGTCCCGTGACCTATCAGGGAGGTGTTTGATCGGTCAAACAGACCGATCAGAAGGAGCCAGTCCGATCAGATGAACTCTAGCCCGATCAGGAGTAGTACAGATCGATCTCCAGAACGATCAGGGAAAGCCTGATCGGTTCCTTGACTGATCAGTAGAGTTGGCACAGAAATAGAACCTTGGCACACTGAATTCAGTGAATTTCCTCAGTCCCTGCTCCACCACAACTCTAATACATGCAAAATAATACACGAAGAAAAGGGCAAGGTTCCTCTAGATGCATTCTTGAGTATCCAAGTCTCCCATTTTCTTTACTTTTCCATATTTCTTATCATGCCATAGTTCTTTTCCATATTTCTTTACCATGTTATATTTCTTTACTTTCTTTATCATGATTCTTTAGTATCAAAATTCATTAAACTTCTATTTCATTCTCATCATTTCATATTTCCCTAACTTGTCCAAATAAGCTTTTGTAGGTGTGGATCCAAATCAAGAATTATGGTGGAGAGTAGAACATAAGCAAGCTTATGGTAGTGCAAGAACCATGGTTCCACTTTCATAAAAAAATGTAGAACTTAGGAAGAGAGCCACTAAATATTCCCTTGATAAGCTTTGTGAGTTTAGTTTCGATCTAGTTTTCATGTACACTCCTTCGTGGAGTATAGGATCGATGATGTAAATAATTAGCTAGTCATTTCGGCTCGGAGATCTCTCAAGGTAGCTTGCGCAGAAGGAAGGGAGGAGCAGACGAAGTGACGAAACGATCGGAGGCGCATTAGAGACCAAGGGCCATGAAAGTTGGAAAATCTAAGATTTTCTGTAGTTTTCATAATTTTGGTTATGTGCTTGGTTGTGTGGTTGTGCTAAGTTAAAATTCCTTGACATAAATTACTAAGTGGGAGAGGGACCCTAAGGGTCCCACGGCCTCCATTGCAATCTGATATGTGATGCGAACAAGCCCGCGCGTTGGCTTTGGGTGCCTTCCTCCATAACGGATAGGCTTGTTCTACGGATCACAAGATCAGAAAAGATTATAGAGAATTATTGAAGAGCGTGTGCACTTCCCCAACGGAAGGCACATAATCCTAAATAATTCTCTTAGTGTCGAGCAATGGTAAACACTTAAATACAATTATTAGTATCCTCTCCAACGGAGTCACAGCTAATAACTTGTAGGGCAGAAGTTGACCAACTATTAGTCTTACTTATCAAAAGGTTAGGTTGACAAGATAGTAAGATTAATGGGTAAAACCTGAAGGATCGTATAAGGCGTGCAGAGGGGGGGTGAATGCACTTTTTCGAATCTTGGATCTCTACAGAATTGTTAGCGCAGCGGAAATAATATGCAAAGAAATCAAAAACAATGCTAACACTTATCGTTTACTTGGTATCCACCTAGATGGGTGACTAGCCCAAGGATCCACGCCGCGAGTATCACTTTTCACTATCAAAAAGTCTCCTTGAGGTGGAGAAACCTTTACAGCAAGATCTTCCTCTTTACAGATGCAGAAATACGAGAGAGGAAGCAAGAATCACTCTACACACGAGCAGCACTTCGACACTGTACGGAACCGTACCGTGCACGTGCAAAAAGTGCTCCTTTTATAGGTGAACAGGACAGATTCGCAATCTGTCCAGCCCACACCAGTCGGCTGCCCCTGGGGCAGTCGATTGGCCTAGCATTAATTGCTAGCCAACGGCTAGTTTCGGGGTATACCAGTCGACTGGCCAAAGGTCCGACGTTGCAAACTTTCTGTGAGTTTTGGCAGTCGACTGCCACAGGGCCAGTCGACTGCCTTGCTCACAGCTCAGCTCCAGCCACTTCGGACCTTCTCCTTCGAGTGTGCCTTCACGTCTGCTCCCTTGGCTTGCCCCTTGAAGTCCTCTTCCTTTGGCTATCGTCCCTCGGATGCGCACGCAAGCCTTCCCTTGGCTTGCCTCCATGCCACCCTTCACGTGTGCCCTTGAAGTCCACTTCCCGGCTTGCCCTTGGAGCTCTCCTCCCTCGGCTCTCGTCCCTCGGATATGTCCACCATGTGTGATTCTCCATGTCCTGCAAACTCAATCACACATATTAAATACAACATAACACTCTAACCTTAAACATATTCGCCCACACATCAAAACCATGATCTTCCAATCATTTAAGGGTCGATTGCCTCAACAAAACCTTCTTGAACAAATGTAGGGTTTGTATACGTCCACACTAACGTGGCATGCAAATTCTCGGTGTTTGAGATGTTGGTTGATTTTGAAATTTTATTGTTTTGAGGAATCAATTCATTTTCGATTTCTAAAGTAGTGTATTTTGTGATTCTCAAGTTTTTCATAATGGCCTTTAACCCACTAGCTACCATACTTAAAGAAAATAAACTTATTGGCCTAAACTATATAGATTGGAAGAGGAACCTAGACATTATCCTCACTGCTGAAAAGTAAAATTGTACTCTTCGAGGAATTTCGGAAAGGCCTAGAGAGGACTCTGGTGAAGAGTTAAAGCAACATTACAAGAAGTGGGTTAAGGCAGATGAGATGGCGCGGTGCTACATTCTGGCATCTATGTCGAATGTGCTGCAACATCAGCATCAGGCCATGCCCACTGCTAGTGACATGATGCTGAACCTCAAGGATCTCTTCGGGCACCAGGGTCGAGCTGCTATGCAGTTCGTGATGAAGAGTCTGATGACGACCACTATGGTCAAAGGGACACCCGTGAGGGATCATGTTCTAAAGATGATGGCTCACCTCAATGAGATTGAGGTTCTAGGAGCACAGATCGATGGGGAATCCCAGGTCGATATTATACTCCAGTCTCTGCCTAGGAGTTTTGAGCAGTTCAGGCTCAACTATAATATGAACAAAAGGGATTATATGTTAGGTGATCTGCTAGGAGAACTCCAGGCAGTAGAGGGTCACTTTCGTCAGAACACGCAGGCCTTAGTAACTCAAAGGGTTTCTTCTTTTGTGCCGAAAGGCAGGAAGAAGAAGAAACAAGGAGGGTTCAAGAAGGTAGCAGCATCGTAGGGACCTCGGACTAGCGTGAAGAAGCTGAAAGGCAAGTGCTTCACGTGCATGCAAACTGGGCACTGGAAGGCGGACTATCCCCGTCAACAAGACAAAGGTATTTCTTCAGCCTTAGTCATTGAAACTTGTTTAGCGGTGCTATCTACCAGTACCTAGTGCGTAGATACGGGAGCCACTGACCATGACTGTAATACTCTACAGGGGTTCCAAGAAACCCGACGGCTGGTTGATAGAGAAATAGTGGTCTACATGGGCGATGCTACGGAAGTGGCAGCAGTTGCAGTGGGAGTTTTTTATTTATCTTTTGAGAGAAATAAATTATTAGTTTTGAGAGATTGCCTTTATGTACCCTCGTTTAGAAAGAATTTAATTTCAGTTTCTAAGATGATAAAGGATGGATATTCTGTTGCTTTTGATAACAACGTTGTTATAAAAAGAAATAGAGAGATTATCTGTTCGGGTACTATGTGTAACGACCCGGTAAATTTTCTTAATATTTTCTGAAAATATTGAGCATGTCTAGATAATTTTCCGAAGGACCTAGAGGCATTAATACGAACATTGGCCTAGGAAATCCATGTTTTGTCATTTAAATTGAGGAAACCAAGTGCTAATGGGCCTTATATGGGCTTCCTAGTACTATGATTATAGGTGGATTTTTAGGAAGAATTAGTATAAATATAAATATGAATTTATTTGGGCACATTAACATGATTATGGGAAAGTATTAGTCTAACGTTCCCATCTAAATTGAGGAATTTGGTACTAATGGGCTTTAAATGGGCCCAAAAATAGGTATTAATTAGGTAAAAATTAATATAAATTAGGTAAAATTAATATGAATATAAAAGAATTTTATTTAGGAATATTAGTATAATTATGGGTAATTTTAGGGGGGATTTTCGGAATTTAAGAAAATAAAGTAATAAAATAAATGAAATGAAAATCAAAATAAAAATAAATGTGCACAAGCCAAGGATTGAACCTTGGACCTCTTGTACAACCAAGAATGTTTTAACCAACTCACCTAGCAAGGAATTCTTATGAGTAATTGAAGTGGAGGTTGGTTAAGAGGTAAAAGGAGGTGAAGGGTCATGGAGAGGCTCTTCATTTGCCTCCTTGATGGGTTATAATGAGAGGAGTTTTGGGAGTTACTTCTTCTCTCAATCAATTGCATTTCCTCTCCACTTCATCCCTCATTCTTGCCGAGCACCAAAGGGAGGAATTCCTTGGGGAAAACTTCACAAGAGGTCTCATCTCTCAAGATCTAAAGTTCCTACAAGGTGACAAGGACTAGTTGTGGTCAAGAGATACCAAGTCCTCTTCCTTCTCCTCTTTCAAGGTTCGAAAAATCAAGAAATCTAAGGTAAGACTCCCTCACCTGTGGTATAATAGTTATCTATGATTTCCATGATTTGTAGCAGGATATATGGGTTAGTTCTTGGATGTAATGTTGAAAGGAAAGAAAAACCAAGGTCCTTAAGTTTATGGATTTCGGCCAGCATGATTTAAAAGTCTATAAATATGTTAAAAATCATGATAATATTATTTGATGTTCCCTTATGATGTGTAGAGGTTAAGTAAATATTTTGGGAATTTTTGGAGTACCCTAGGACACTCTAGGGATTCGGACAACATGAAAGGGACAAAACCCAGGTCTCTATGTTTATGGGTTTCGGCCACCATGATTTAAATGTCTATAAATATGTTAAAAATCATGATAATGTTATTTTATATTCCCTTATGATGTGTAGAGGTTAATTAAATTTTTGGGAATTTTTGGAGTACCCTAGGATACTCTAGGGTTTCGGCCAACATGAAAGGGGCAAAACCAAGGTCCCTATGTTTATGGGTTTCGACCACCATGTTTTAAATGTCTAGAAATATGTTAAAAATCATTATAATGTTATTTAATGTTCCCTTATGATGTTTAGAAGTTAAGTATAATTTTTGGGAATTTTTGGAGTACTCTAGGACACCCTAGAGTTTCTGCCAACATGGAAGAAGCAAAACCCAGAACCTTAAGTTCAAGGGTTTCGGCCACTATGTTTTAAATGTCTAGAAATATGTTAAAAATCATGATAATGTTATTTAATGTTCCATTATGATGTTTAGAAGTTAAGTATAATTTTTGGGAATTTTTGGAGTACTCTAGGACACCCAGGGTTTCGGCCAACATGAAAGAAACAAAACTGAGGACCCTGAGTTAAGGGGTTCGGCCAGCATGTGTTAAAGGTCTATAATTATGATAAAAATCATGATAATGCTATTTAATGTTCCCTTATAATGTGTAGAGGTTAAGTATAATTTTTGAGAATTTTTGGGGTACCCTAGAGGCCCCATATGGTTCGGCCAACCCCAAGGACCCAAGGGTTAGGGTTGAGTCTTTAACTTCAACTTATGTTTATGTGTTGCCATGATATAAGGATGATGGATGGTGATTGTGTGAAGTTTCACATTGTAACGCACACTTTTTTTTTTCATAAGCGGCGTTACGTTAACATGCTTAGGGCATGTAGACATCATAAGGCAGCGGAATAACTTTAACTTATACATGCCCTGTTACCATTCTTAACTTAATGACATATGAACCTTAGCATATTAACTTTGAACTTAAGCATCATATCATATCATGTCATACGTAACGTCATGTCATAAGGTTCCATAGGTCATTATTCAGACATATAAGTAACCAAGGTGAAGTTCTAACATAAACAGTAAACATAGAGTTTCCTGGGCCAAGTCACTACTACACACATGCGTTCTTGCCCTCTTGCTGCTTCCATCATTGTCCCCTTGAATGATCTGCGGTATAAGGAAATAAGACTATAAGCACACAGACTTAGTAAGACTCTTTCCTACTCACAAAACCATTCATCATTCATCATCTCGTAATGAGCACATGAAAACATTAACATACTTGGTGCTCTACTTAGGACATAACATCTTAAATCACTTATCGTATACATAGCATGGCATGAACATAAACATAGTAGCATTCTAAGCATGGCATAATACTTGGCATGAACATAAACACAGTAGCATTCTAAGCATGGCATAACACTTGGCATGAACATAAACATAGTAGCATTCTAAGCATGGCATAATACTTGGCATGAACATAAACATAGTAGCATTCTAAGCATGGCATAATACTTGGCATGAACATAAACATAGTAACATTCTAAGCATGACATAATACTTGGCACGAACATAAACATAATGAACATTCTTCCTATCATAACATATGAGCATCTTCTTAACATTATCATGGCATAGATCATTTGTTCTCATGCATATTTCTTAACATGAAGCGTAAGCATAAAATCTTATCATCATAGCATAATGCATAACATGAATGGAGGCATGAGTGGAATGCATATACATATATGGATGCTTAGTTTAAAATCATACTTTTCATAAACATACTTTTTCATAATGAATGCATGGGCAATGCATATATATCATAAGGATGCTTAATCTTTAAAAACATACTTTTCATTTCTTAAACATAATCATCATAACATCATTTGGGGTCCCCGGCTTGTACCACATACATACATCATAGGGCGCATCCCTAGTAAATCCGAGGTAGCTAGCCCCGACCTACTAGGGTAAGGACAGCATAATCGGTAGTCCCCGAACCGAGGCGCTTCTTAAGGAGCCCATCCCTGTTGCACAGCTCCGGTAGTGCCAGAACCGTGGACAACTTCGGTAGTCCATAACCGGGGCGTTCTTAAGGTGCCCATCCCTTGGACCCATACTTCGGTCCGGTACAAGCCCATACATAAAGTAAAATACTTTTCATGCTTCATCATTCATAAAACATTCATGGCATACTCATCATAGCATAACTTGTTACGGCTCGGCCCGTCTACCGGCCCATTTACCGGTCCTCTCGACCATCGTACCGTCGACCATCGACCGTGCCGTTTAGCATATTTATGCCTTAAAGACATAAGCATCATCTTTCATTCATCATACTTGTCATTCATCATTTTCATTCTTAGACATGGCATATGTACACATCATTCATAGAGCATGGCATATGTTCGTATCATCCTAAAACATGGCATATCATTCCTAAACATGGCATATCATGCATAACCATGGCATATCATTCATAAACATGACATATCATTCGTAACATGGCATATCATTCATAACATGGCATATCATTCATAAACATGACATATCATGCATAACCATGGCATATCATTCATAAACATGGCATATCATTCGTAAACATGGCATATCATTCATAAACATGGCATATCATGCATAACCATGGCATATCATTCATAAACATGGCATATCATGCATAACCATGGCATATCATTCATAAACATGGCATATCATACGTAAACATAGCATATCATTCATAACATGGCCTATCATTTATAAACATAAATCACATCTTACCATAAGGCCCTTGGGACCCTTACTTGTAATAAATCTTAACTTTTATCCTATTAACCCTTATTGGCCGAAACTTGTGGAGTCCCAAGGCCATGTGAAAATTCACATAACCACCATCCATCATCCTTATATCATGGCAACACATAAACATATGCTTGAAGTTAAAGACTCAACCCTAACCCTTGGGTCCTTGGGGTTGGTCGAACCATATGGGCCTCTAGGATGCTCCAAAAATTCCCAAAAATTATACATAACTTCTAAACATCATAAGGGAACATCAAATAACATTATCATGATTTTTAACATATTTTTAGACATTTAAATCATGGTGGCTGAAACCCATAAACATAGGGACCTTGGTTTTGCCCCTTTCATGTTGGCCGAAACCCTAGAGTGTCCTAGGGTACTGAAAAAATTCCCCAAAAATTATACATAACCTCTACACATCATAAGGGAACATAAAAGAACATTATAATGATTTTTAAAATATTTCTAGACATTTAAAACATGGTGGTCGAAACCCTTGAACTTAAGGTTCTGGGTTTTGCTTCTTTCATGTTGGCCGAAACTCTAGGGTGTCCTAGGGTACTCAAAAAATTCCAAAAAATTATACTTAACTTCTAAACATCATAATGGAACATTAAATAACATTATCATGATTTTTAACATATTTCTAGACATTTAAAACATACTGGCCAAAACCCTTGAACTTAAGGTTCTGGGTTTTGCTTCTTTCATGTTGGCCGAAACTCTAGGGTGTCCTAGGGTACTACAAAAATTCCCAAAAATTATACTTAACTTCTAAAAATCATAATGGAACATTAAATAACATTATCATGATTTTTAACATATTTCTATACATTTAAAACATAGTGGCCGAAACCCTTGAACTTAAGGTTCTGGGTTTTGCTTCTTTCATGTTGGCCGAAACTCTAGGGTATCCTAGGGTACTCCAAAAATTCCCAAAAATTATAATTAACTTCTAAACATCATAAGGGAACATTAAATAACATTATCATGATTTTTAACATATTTCTAGACATTTAAAACATAGTGGCCGAAACCCTTGAACTTAAGGTTCTGGGTTTTGCTTCTTTCATGTTGGCTGAAACTCTAGGGTATCCTAGGGTACTCCAAAAATTCCCAAAAATTATACTTAACTTCTAAACATCATAAGGGAACATTAAATAGCATTATAAATATTTTTATCATAATTTTAGATCTTAAAAACATGGTGGCCGAAAGCTTTAAACATAAAGTTCTTGGTTTTCTTTCCTTTCAACATCAAATCCAAAAACTATCCAATATATCATGCTAAAAATCATAAAAATCATAGGGAACTATTATACCACAGGTGAGGGAGTCTTACCTTTGGGTTTCTAAATTTTTAGACCTTGGATGGAGAGAAGGAAGAAGACTTGATGTCTCTTGACCACACCTAGTCCTTGGATCCTTGTAAGAACTTTAGATCTTGGGAGATGGAGCCTTGGTGGAAACTTTTCCAAGGGGAACTCTTCCTTAGAATTTCGGCTAGAATGATGAGGGAGGAGGGGAGCAAATGCACTTGATGGTGAAGAGAAGTAACCCCCCAAACCCCCTCTTTATAGCTCATTTAAAGAGGCAAATGAAGAGTCTCTCCATGACCCTTCATCTCCTTCTACTTCTTAACCAACCTCCACTTCAGTTACTCATAAGTATTCCTTGCTAGGTGAGTTGGTTAAAGCATTCATGGTTGTACAAGAGGTCCAAGGTTCAATCCTTGGCTCATGCACATTTATTTTTATTTTGATTTTCATTTCATTTATTTTATTACTTTATTTCCTTAAATTCTGAAAATCCCCCCTAAAATCACTCATAATTATGCCAATATTCCTAAATAAAATTCTTTTATATTTATATTAGTTTTACCTAATTTATATTAATTTTACCTAATTAATACCCACTTTTGGAGCCCCTTTAAAGCTCATTAGTACCTAGTTTTTCTCAAATTAAATGAGAAAACATGGATTTCTAGGCCCAATTTTACATAATTATTTCTGGGCCCCTCGGAAAATTATCTAGACATGCTCAATATTTTAAGGAAATATTAAGAGAATTTTCCGGGTCGTTACACACATGGCCATGGGACTCCATAAGTTTCGGCCATATAAGGGTTAATAGGGTAAAAGTTAAGATTTATTTCAAGTAAGGGTCCCAATGGCCCTATGGTAAGATGTGATTTATGTTTATGAATGATATGCCATGTTATGAATGATATGCCATGTTTACGAATGATATGCCATGTTTATGAATGATATGCCATGGTTATGCATGATATGCCATGTTTATGCATGATATGCTATGTTATGAATGATATGCCATGTTACGAATGATATGCCATGTTTACGAATAATATGCCATGTTTAGGAATGATATGCCATGGTTATGCATGATATGCCATGTTTATGAATGATATGCCATGTTATGAATGATATGCCATGTTTACGAATGTTATGTCATGTTTATGAATGATATGCCATGTTATGAATGATATGCCATGTATACGAATGTATGTCATGCTCTATGAATGATGTGTACATACACCATGTCTAAGAATGAAAATGATGAATGACAAGTATGATGAATGAAAGATGATGATTATGCCTTTAAGGCATAAATATGCTAAACGGCACGGTCGATGGTCGACGGTACGACGGTCGAGAGTACCGGTAAATGGGCCAGTAGACGGGCCGAGCCGTAACAAGTTATGCTATGATAAGTATGCCATGAATGTCTTATGCATTATGAAACATGAAAAGTATTTTACTTTATGTATGGGCTTGTACCGGACCGAAGTATGGGTCCAAGGGATGGGCACCTTAAGAACGCCCCGGTTATGGACTACCGCAGTTGTCCACGGTTCTGGCACTACCGGAGCTGTGCAACAAGGATAGACTCCTTAAGAAGCGCCTCGGTTCGGGGACTACCGATTATGCTGTCCTTACCCTAGTAGGTCAGGGCTAGCTACCTCGGATCTACTAGGGATGCGCGCTATGATGTATGTATGTGGTACAAGCCGGGGACCCCAAATAATGTTATGATGATGATGTTTAAGCATTTAAAAGTATGTTTTAAAAGTTAAGCATCCTTATGTAAATACATTCCACCCATGCATTCATACATGATATGCATTATGCTATGTTGATAAGATGATATGCTTACGTTTCCTGTTAAGAAGTATGCATGAGAATGAATGATCTATGCCATGATTATGTTAGGAAGATGTTCATATGCTATGATAGGTATGATGCCATGCTACTATGTTTATGATTTATGCCATGAAAGATGTCATGCTACTATGTTTATGATTTATGCCATGAAAGATGCCATGCTACTATGTTTATGATTTATGCCATGAATTATGCCATGCTTAGAATGTCTACTATGTTTATGAGTTATGCCATGCTTAGAATGTCTACTATGTTTCTGTTCATGCCATGCTATGTATACGATAAGTGATGTAAGATGTTATGTTCAAAGTAGAGCACCAAGTATGTTAATGTTTTATGTGCTCATTATGAGATGATGAATGATGAATGGTTTTGTGAGTAGAAAAGAGTCTTACTAAGCCTGTGTGCTTATAGTCTTATTTCCTTATACCGCAGATCATTCAAGGGGATAACGAGGAAGCAGCAGGAGGGCCTGAAATATGTGTGTGATGGTGACTTGGCCCATGAAATCGAATGTGTTAACCGTTTATGCTAAGAACTTTATTTTTGCTACCTATATGCTCGAATAGTGACTTATGGAACTTTATGATAAGATGTCAAGTATGATATGATATGAAGCTGATGGTATGATGTTAAGCATGTTATGATATGATGTTAAGCATGACGTTCATATGTTAAGTTCCATGTCATTATATTAGGGATGGTAGTAGGGCATGTATATGTAAGGTTTAAGTTATTCCGCTGCAGTATGATGTTACATGCCTTAAGTATGTCAGCGTAACGCCGCTTTAGGAAAAAAAAAAAGCGGGCGTTACACTATGGTAGGCAATTTGTATACTCTAGAACCAATGACTCCCACGATGCAAACTGAGGTTAATCGCTCATCATCTAACTTAAACAAGAGAAAGGACCCTTCTAAGATTAATCAGACGTATCTTTGGCACCTTAGGCTTGGTCATATTAACCTTAGTAGGATTCAGAGGTTGATAGCCAATGGGCCCCTGGGTTCATTGGTGGTGGAAGACTTCCAGACCTGTGAGTCATGCTTGGAAGGTAAGATGACCAAGCCACCTTTCACAACTAAGGGGTATAGGGCCAAAGATGTGTTAGAACTGATTCATTCTGATTTGTGTGGTCCTATGTCAATCCAGGCTAGAGGCGTCTTTGAATACTTCATCACTTTCATTGACGATTATTCAAGGTACGGATACATTTACCTGATAGGCCGCAAGTCTGAATGCTTTGATAAGTTCAAAGAGTTCAAGGCTGATGTGGAGAAGCGTCAAGGTAAAGGTATCAAGACACTACGATCAGATCGTGGTCGGGAATACCTCTTTGGAGAGTTTAGGACATACTTATCAGAAGCTGGGATCCAGTCACAGCTAACTGCACCCGGTACGCCCCAACAGAACGGAGTTGCAGAAAGAAGGAATAGGACTCTTATGGAAATGGTTAGGTCAATGATGAGCTATTCTGATCAACCTAATTCGTTCTGGGGATATGCTCTAGATACATCTACGTACATTCTGAACATAGTTCCATCTAAGTCAGTCCCTTCTACTCCCATACAATTGTGGACTGGGCGAAAGCCTAGTCTAGGACATATTCAGATTTGGGGTAGTCCAGCACATGTGCTAATGGGAGATACTGATAAGTTGGAATCTCGGAAGGAAGTACGTTTGTTTGTTGGCTATCCTATGGGAACGAAAGGTGGTCTATTCTATAGTCCTAAGGATCAGAAGGTAATCGTTAGCACGAATGTCAGATTCTTAGAAGAAGACTATGTGATGAACTATAAGCCCAAGAGTAGACTAGTGCTTGAAGAGTTAAGTGGGGACGTTCCGACCTTAGGACCAATTGTACAAGAGGACACACGACAAGTCACTACACCGCGTGTCACTGAGGATACACAGGTGGTGCCTCGTCACAGTGGGAGGGTTGTCAGACAACCTGAGAGGTTCATGTTTTTGGGAGAGTCTTTGGACTTGGTCTCTGATAAACATGAGCCGGATCCCTGGACCTATGACGAGACCCTCCAACATCATGATGCAGATTCTTGGCAAAGAGTAATGAACTCTGAGATAGAATCTATGGATTCTAATCAGGTCTGGGAGTTAGTAGAACCACCAAATGGTGTAAAAGCCATTGGATGCAAGTGGATCTATAAGAGAAAGAGAGGATCAGATGGGAAGGTTGAGACCTTCAAAGCTAGGCTTGTTGCGAAAGGATACACTGATAACTACCATTTTGTTAATCATTTTAGACTCTCAAATCCATGTTTTGATCCACTTATATATGCTTAATCTTGTATTTACATTAGGTTCCATGATATATGTCTAATTTAGCTTTTGAATTCAATTCTTTCTATATTCGAGGTATTTTGGCACTAAAATTTGAATCTAATTTTGTAGGCTTTGAATGATCATGGACTTAGATCGGATTGGATCAAGTTGAGCCTGAATTGGACTAGGATCAAGACGATCAAGCATTGGATCAATATGGGTCGTTCGATCAAGGAACAAGTAGATCTGAGCCATCTGTGAACTTCTGATCAATCCGAGCTCAAGTTAGGGCTAATCATGACCACAGATCAAGATCTGAAAGTTTGAACCAAATCAGAGTCCATCTGACTGTCGGATAAAGCTTATGGGGAGTTTCAACCATCCATTCAAGAGAAGGGAAGATATGAGCCATCCGCCGCAGATCTGATTGATCCAAGCCAAGGAAAAGTAGATCAGGGCCATTGATGGAGATCTGAGAATTTTGGTTCAGATCTGAGAAGATTCGACCGTCGGATGAGGCTGGAACAATCACAGCCGTTCAAATTCAAAATGGTTAATTTAAATCAGACTTCTTCTCCGCCAAGCTCGGGGGGTCGCGTGTCACAGAGTAGTGTAGCTTTCTTTTTGTTCTTCGAGTTTTTCTTCAGCTTTTCTTTTCCGATCGCGCATGGCCTTATCAGATCCGTTTCTCTCAAGGTTTTGGATCATTGAGGTATGATTTCTATTTAGTTTGCTAATCAAAATTGGTTTCTGGAAAGCTTGGGTGAGGGTTTCGCCAGAGCTACTATTCTTGCTGATCGATCCTTGTTGAGGGCTGGTTTCCGTCGTCCGGACCTGTCGAAGCAACGTTGAGGGGTTCTCGAAAGCATTTGATGGTTTCTGAGCATCGATCGCCAGCCAGCCAATTGAGGAGGAAGAGATCGGGGACATACTTTATCTACTGATCGGACCATTCGATCAGACAGAGACATATCTGATCGGTCTCCAATCCAATCAGTATAGGTCCTGATCGGTCCCGTGACCGATCAGGAAGACCAATTCACAGCAAACTGATCCAGGGAGTGTTCCTTCGCTGATCTTTGAGTTCAGAGGGTTTCTAGCTCATCCTTTGTGTGACGGCAAAGGGAAGTCTTGATTAGGAACTGATTTGGTGTTCAAGTTACGATTATTTTGGTTTAAGCACTTAATTCTTCAAGTTGTTCTAGTTTGTTTCCATTACACTTCAAGCCAAGTTCTTAAGAATTGTTTTGTTCTAGCTTTCAATTTCTATAATTCGTTTCCTGCATTAGTTCCTGCAATTAGATATTAAATTTCAATTCCATAGTTTTGCAATTTAATTGCTCAGTTGTTAAATAGGTTAAGTTTAGTTTCCGTAATTTCCTAATTCATTTCTACTTAGTTAAGCCCATTTTGTTCTGAATTGCTATTTCATTCCTTATCGCAAAAACCCCCATTTTACTAGAAAACCCAAAACATCAAACGACAATAATTTTCAAGCTTGAATTACACATTCACAACTAGTCCTTGGAAAAATACGACTTGAGGCCCCTATACTACTCATTTTAATTTTGTGAACTAAGGGTTTTCAACTTATAAATATCTAAATTTGAGGCTCATTCGTGACACTTGATATGGGCAGTCATCATACACTCAGAAAGAGGGTGATTATGAGGAGACCTTTTCGCCGGTAGCCATGCTTAAAACATGAATTTCTTTATATAAACATCTTAGTTTTGAAAAGAGAATCACAACTACACTAGGTGCGTGTTTACATTAGTACATGCATCAAGTCCAATTACTTTGCATTGTAGATAACATGGTGTGTGGTGTCACACGGAAGATCATGTTATCAGTTCCTTGCTTAGTATAAATAAGAGGCTCACAACCGAGATGGAATTGGACAACCCATCAGAATGGTTGTAGTGTAATTAGGTGTGGTTGGTCTTGACCATAGAATTACACTAGTGTACTTTGAGTACATTGAGTAGGACCAAAATCCGAGCTTATCTAATTTGTACTGACTTGATAATTGGATAGGACCTCAAGATTATATTATGGAGTACGATCCCTTAATCCCGATATAATAACGGGCATATATTATTAACTATTATTTTCTTTGATTTACTAAAGGGCGAGATCTATTCTGTTAGATCGATAGGCCCGGTAAGTTGGGAGATAATATTAATAATATGATATGCTATTGATTATTGACGGAATCCGTGTCCTGGTGAGTCGAGTTGATGATGCCCCCTTGATGAGCTCGAAAGGTTCATCATGCTAAACTCTGCCGGTGGAT
This sequence comes from Boesenbergia rotunda, assembly GCA_024364735.1. Taxonomy (NCBI): domain Eukaryota; kingdom Viridiplantae; phylum Streptophyta; class Magnoliopsida; order Zingiberales; family Zingiberaceae; genus Boesenbergia; species Boesenbergia rotunda. Next base: position 140,426 of record JAGFNQ010009432.1, read on the forward strand.
TTGATCCGGCATGATGATAAGGTTGAGTGGTACTAGTCAAGGACTCAGAGGTTAATTAATTTGAATTGTCAATAATTTAAATTAATTAACGGGCATTCGAGATCATAAACACGGGGGGATGGACGACTCGTAATATGTGGAACCCATATGAAAATATAGGGGTTAGTGAGAAAGTTCAATTAAGATCCTTTAGTGGAATGGATCTTAATTAATGGGTCGGGTTTAGATCAATTAGTGGGCCAAAATCCAACTCCTCCTCTTGGTCCCTACCTTAGCGCTATATATACCCATGGAGATCATGAAACAAGGGTTGAACAATCGGATAAGCCAAAAGCCAAAACCATAATTTTCCTCTCCTCTCCTCTCTCGCTCTCTCTTTCCTAGGTCTAGGGCGCTGGTGGCTTGGAGTGGTGGTGGCCGGTTGGAAGCAAGACAAGGAGAGGCGCTTGGCTTCTCTCCTTTCTTCCATTGATCACCCTATTCCCTTCCACATCCATGGAGGAGCTTGGCGCTGGATCGGCCAAGAAGGTGGAGTGAAACGTCGACGGCAAACCTTGGAGGTGGGCAGCGCCAGCGCAAGTAAGAGGAGGAATGCTTGAGGGTTTTGGTTTCGGTTTAGAGAAGAAGAGTTGATCTTCTTCTTTTTCTTGATCTTCCTTACCTCCGGGAACTTGCGGGCGGCACTCCTTGGATAGGAGGTGGTTGGCGGCGCAAGTGGGAGGTTGAAGAAGGAGGCGGCCGAAACCCTAGAAGATAGGGTTTTGGTTGTCTTGAAGAAGTGATTGGTTTGAGCCCTTGGTGATCTTGGTTCGTAGTGGATCGTCACCCACACGATGTCCATGAAGGGAGGGACATAAGGTAGAAGACCGCGAGGTGATCGGAATGGTATAACTCTTTCCATGCTCCTTTGATTGTCCTTATGTGTTTTATATGCCTTATTCATTCGTCTCGTCATTTCATGTGTGAAAGTTAATTATTTTTGATTAGTTATCATAGTTAATAATTAACTAACTGGACCCCGACCATAATCACAAAAGTTGGTGATCAACTCGTCACCTTTTTTGCGGTCGAACGGTCAAGCAAATCACAAGGCCGATTTTGGTAATTGGACAAGTTGTGATTTGGATCGTTCGATATGGCACGAGATGGTCATAGGGAGACGGGACTCCATTCGGATTAATTTTTTAATCCGTAGACATGGAGAGGTCTCTCGGAATGACCGAGTATTCGCTTAGGAAACCCACCAAGCCATACCCAACATTTACTTGTTTGGAGTCTGTGACGGCTCCTTCTCCAAGGCCCACGGTCCTTGATCATTTTCGTTGGGCTATTCTATATTTCGGAAAAGTATTACACGAATTGAATCACATACAGAATTAAACGAAAAACACTTGAAATAAATATACCAACGACCAAAAAAAGAATCTGAAGCCCGGAGCAGCAGGTCGTCGATTTTGAGCGTTGTTGGCGCTTGGAACTCGAGCACGGAGGAAAATGAACTGAGCGTCTAAGTACTTGAGTTGGAAGAAGTGTTGTCCGGAAGGAAGGGGGTGAACCCCTTTTTATGCTGCTATCCAGGGCGCCTGTGTTACTGTAGGGTGCCTACCACGTCACTGATCTGGGTGTGTCCTTATCCGCAGACTCGGCTAACGCTTATCCCCTATCCAGGGCGCCTGGGATGTCTAGGGCGCCTGACTGATCATGGGTGTCTCCCCTGCTGACGTGGCAGCTCTGCTTCGCAGCCTCAGGAAGTAACCCATCTGGGGCGCCTGTATCAACACAGGCGCCTGTGTTCTCGGGCGCCTGAGTCCTCTCAGGTGCCTAGGATGCAGAACATTAAACCTCTTGTTCTTGCAACCAGGGTTAGTTCCAGAACAACAATAATAATAATATTAACTGTAAATAATAGCCTACGCTGTCTTAGTTCTGACTTTGAGATCCAAATGGAATCCTAGGTCGAACCGACGCCTACTCTTCCCTTATCCTGGGAACGCGTCCTCACCTACTCCTCTCGGGAGAAGTTACCTTTTGCTAACCGGCTCCTCCGGTTGGACTTTTGCTTGGCCTCCGAGATTGCCAGATCACGAGATGTTTGTTCCTCGACCCTTCTCTACTTCTGTCCGCAGCTCCCGACCGGCTAAGACTTCTGCCTGATCTTTCAGATCAAAACTTTGATGCCCAATTCACGACCAGGACTTATTGCCCAACCCCCAGTCAGGTCTTCGGTGCCCAGTCCACGATCAGAACTTATTGCTCAACCCTACAGGTCAAGACTTCGTGCCTAGCTTACCTAGGACTTTCCTGCACACTTAACAATTCCATTAGATAACAACTTAACCTTAACTTTGAACCATTTGCCATTATCAAAACTCAAGTTCGATCTGGTGCTTCTGGCATCAACAAGTTCTACAAGCTCCCAGACTTGATTAGAATCCATAGATTCTATCTCAGAGTTCATTGCCTCTTGCCAAGATACCACATCTTTATTTTGGAGTGCTTCGTCATAGGTCCAAGGATCAGGTTCATGTTCACTAGGGACCGAGTCTGAAGACTCTCCCAAAAACATGAATCTGTCAGGTTGTCTAACAACCCTCCCACTACGACGAGGTACTACCTGTGTATCCTCTGTGACACAGGGTGCAGTCACTTGTGGTATGTCCTCCTGTACCATTGGTAATGAAGTAGGAACTTCCCCTCTCACTTCATCTAGAAAAATCTTACTCATGAGCTTGTGGATCATTACATAGTCCTCCTCTAAAAATCGGGTATTCGTGCTAACAATGACCTTCCGATCATTAGGACTATAAAACAAACCACCTTTCGTTCCTCTAGGATAGCCTATGAACAAGCATACTTTCGTACGAGATTCCAACTTATCAACATCTCCCTTCAGCACATGTGCTGGACTACCCCAAATCCGAATATGTCTCAGATTAGGCTTACGCCCAGTCCACAATTCTGTGGGTGTAGAGGGTACTGATTTAGAAGGTACCAAGTTCAGAATATACACTATCATTTCTAGAGCATACCCCCAAAACGAATTCGGTAATTCAGAATAACTCATCATCGATCTAATCATCTCCATAAGAGTCTTATTCCTTCGCTCCGCCACACCATTTTGTTGGGATATACCTGGTGCGGACAATTGGGATTGAATCCCAGCCTCTGATAAGTAACTCCTAAACTCTCGCAAGAGGTACTCACCACCACGGTCAAACCGTAGTGTTTTGATACTCTTACCATGACGTTTCTCCACATCAGCCTTGTATTCTTTGAACTTGTCTAAGTATTCAAACTTGCAGCGCATCAAGTAAATGTATCTATATCTTAAATAGTCATCTATAAATGAGACAAAATATTCAAAATCACCTCTTATGTGGATAGACATAGGACCACAAAAATCAGAATGAACCAACTCTAACATATCTTTGGCTCTATACCCCTTGGCCTTAAAAGGCTTCTTGGTCATTTTACTTTCCAAGCAAGATTCACAGGTTGGGAAGTCTTCCACCACTAATGAACCCAAAGGTCCATCGGCTATCAACCTTTGAATTCTACTCAAGTTAATATGACCCAACCTTAGATGCCAATGATATACTTGGTGTCACGCCCCGAGACCCAAGAGCCGCTGATCCAATAGCAAATCGGACAGCACCTCCCCTGTCCGGCGGACAATTTACACATACACACAGATAATATAACACAACCACGCAGTTTAAAGGGCCTCAGGCCTCAGATATATGCAGAAACAACAATTATATGATTATATCTATCGAAAAACCAAAACCGGACTCACCTGAGCTGCCAGGGGGCAGGAACAAAGCCAAAACCGAACGAAGTCCAACATAGGACTCAAAAGTACAATACCTTCAAACAGAACGTGCATACATGTTCAAAACATACAGCGGAAGCATAGGAATGCTACAGGGTCCATAACAAAACAAGGAAAACCAAAAAAAGGCTCCTCGGGAGCTGGGGACTGGCGGCTCGGGATCTCCTCGCAGACATCAACCTGAAATAAATATATATGGCAACGGGGTGAGTCCATAGCTCAGCGGATACCCAAACAGATATGCATAGAAGGTTATACCAACAATAAGAGTTCAGCTAGTACAGACTCATATCAACAGAAGGGGAAAGACTAGCACTGAACAAACTGGGATAGATACATACCTGAATCCATCTAACCTGTACAGAGGGTAAGAAATACCGGAGGAATACTAGTAGACAGATAAGCACAGATAACAAGTCTCCAGTATATGCGATATCAAACAAGTGCAGCAAATAAGTGCAGCAAACAATGCACGATGCAAAGTATGCACATGGTGCAATGACATGTGTCACCCCTGACACCAGACAGAATCATCGTACACCTGTCATAGGGACGTCTGAAAAGGTAGGGCTCTGACAACTGTATACCCTGCCATCACTGCTCCTGAGTGACCGGGTGGACAGGATGCTGGCGAAGGACCACCCCTCTACCCCAAGTAATGGGGGAGCTCCGCTCTCATCTCCTCGTGGCTCAGTACGAGAAGGGATCCCTGCTTGCTACCACGCCCGCGCTCACCCTCCAATAGTGGCCGAACGGAGCAATACAGGGCAAATGCACACACCTACGGTATCCACTAACCCATGAGTGGCCGTGTGTGCCCGTCATGTACCGGAAGACGATTAGGCTCAACCACAAGGGAGTCGCTGATCGCCGGCATGCAATAGTGCAAGGATGGTGTATGATAGATACACATACCTCCCTCCCAAGTCCTCAGTATACTAAGTCTCAGTCTGAAATCCTATAACAGGAAATACTGGTAACCTACAAAGTATACTAACCGGAAAACTACCAACCCCTCAAGGTCAAATGCAGGAGACAATACCACGATCTCTAGCATACAAATGGATATGACAATACCTGAGACTGTATGGAACTAACAGCAGAATAACTCAGGGATGAACAACAAATATCCAGAACAGGCATAATAACTCAGGGATAACTAACAAGTATCCAGGGCATGCATAATAACTCAGGGGTAACTAACAAGTATCCAGAACAGGCATAATAACTCAGGGATAACTAACAAGTATCCAGGACTGACATAATAAACAGGGGTAAACCACAATATCTAGATCAAACATAATAACCAGGGATAGCGTAGGATCTTACTGCTATCTATAACATTCTATGCATAACAAGATAACAATATCAAGATAGATAAGTCAAAGGGTACCCGCCTCCAATAGAAGAATCTGTATACGTAGGGAACCTCGAGTCCAATAATCAGCAACAATAATTCCAAATCAATGCCCTGTGTCAAAGGCATAATGTTTAGCTATAATAACATATAATTTATAGCTAAACGAGCTACTTTGATTAATTAGGATCGTTCTAATTATCTTGTTGCATTTAATTATCCATAATTAAATGACTAGCCCTTAATTATCCCAAGTTAAACCCAAATTATATGTCTACCCACCGTAGGATCAATTTCAAATGAACCATTCAATCATTACCCCAAAAAGGTACTCATAGCCAATCCCAAAAGCAAAACTTCACTGCTATCTCATTTCGAAATCCAAATGAGAAAGCTACCAAACCTCAATTCGGATCGCATCATATTTCGACCTTAATCTATGCTATTCCTTCCTTTGTAATGGTCTAAATCCATCTAACCACAAATTAAAACCTAACAGGGATCTAAACATCTCGGATCCCACACAAATTCAACAAAACCATAGATCCTCCCCTCAAGCAACTCACCGTAACATAATGTAAACCCAAAGATCCCAATTCAACATGGACAAATGCTCATGGTGCTCCTCTTGGAGCCCAAAGCCCCATTCACACTTCAAGCTACTCATGGCAGATCAAACAAAATCCCAAACTCATCACCAATCCATCTACACTGATCCATAAAATAACTCCACAATTAGAACCATGAATCAACAAAGGAACACCTACAACAGAACCTATTAATTACAAGAACTCCACAACAAGATTCATTCCAATACATATCAGATTCTAAATCTACAATTAAACATGGAACATCATCCAATTCATTAACAACTCCATAACCAAGTCATAGTGGCTAGAGGAAACATTTACCTGATATGTGGCCGATCACTGCAAGCTCCAATTGCAATTCGAGGTCAAAAAATCAAATCTATTTCAAATCCCCAAATCTGAAAACAGAGCTGTGATTCCATAGCGAATCAATGACAATCACTCCTCAACCACCTTGCCATTCAATCAAGACTGCAATAACCCAATCCTTACCTGGTTTTGTGTTGCCGGCAACCCCTTTGCTCCAATCCAGCAGACCAATCCAGAGGAGGAAGACCCGTGAATCTAATCTGGGATTGGCATAAACAGGATCCCTCACCAATTAAAATTTTCAATTCAGAGGCAACCTAAAAGAGCTAGAACAAATCAGCTCATCTCTTACCTCAAATCCAACTGCCGAACACACAATAGGTAGCAGATAAGGGAAATGAAACCCGATTTGAAAAAGAATGACCCTCAATCGGTGGCTCCTCCCTGCGTAGCTTCTTCCAGCTTCAACCGTCTGCCCTAACTCCGGCTGTAGCAGCTAATATCTCCCGTTCAATCCCTTGGCTGCAATCACCCTCGGCGTCGAGTGTGGCCGGCCGAGAGATAAGGGAAATCGTTGGCCTTGAGCTCGCCGATCTCGCGTAGATGAGAAAGGTCGTCGTCGAACGAGAGGGTGAAGGAACTCACGAGCTCGGCTGTGGATCAAGAGAGGGCGGCGCTAGGGTTCGCAAGGTGAGAATGGAAGAAGAAGAACGCGGGTGCGGCTTCGATCGGGCAGGGAAGACGAGTCTGCGGTGGAACCGAGCCCTAACCGGCTTATAAGTGGGGATTTTTACATTTTAGTCCACCCAATTTCGGTCTAATTGCAAGACTACCCCTAGGGCTTAATGTTATATTCGATATAGCCCTTGTAAGTATTTGTTGTAGTACATTTTAGTCCCTAAATTTGGGAAATTTGCATTCTAGTCCTTAAGGTTTAGTTTTTATATCAATTTAGTCCCCAAAACTCTAGAAATTTTTCCGAAGAATTTTCCAGAGTGGAATAAACGTGTCGGATTTTACACTTGGTTCATTTTCAAAGGCTCTTATCTCTTATTAGGATTAGAAGACGTGTTATTAATTTTTTTTTGCATCGTGGGAGAAATTAGATTAAGACTATATAAATTGCCAACCAATGCACCAGAACAGATAATCTCTCTATTCATTTTTATAACAACTCTGTCATTAAAAGAAATATAATATCCATCCATAAACAATTTAGAAACTAAAATTAAATTCTTTCTAAAAGAAGGTACGTAAAGATAATTTCTTAAAACCAAACATTTATTCTTAGCAAAAGATAAATAGACATCTCCCACTGCAATAGCCGCCACCTCCGTAGGATTGCTCATGTAGAGAGTAATCTCACCCTCATGTAGTTATCTGGTTTCCTGGAACCCCTGCAATGAATTACAAACATGATCAGTGGTTCCCGTATCCACACACCAGATACCAGTAGATAGCACCGCTAAACATGTTTCAACAACTAATGAAAGAGATATACCTTTATTGTTCTCCTTTCGGGGGGGACAGTCCACCTTCCAATGTCCAGTCTGCTTGCATGTGAAGCACTTACCTTTCGGCTTCTTCACTCCAGCCTATGGTCCTTGAGATCCAACCATTTTCTTTACTGAACCACCTTGTTTCTTCTTCTTCTTGCCTTTCGTCTTAGAAGTAGAAACATTTCCAACAAAGTAAGCTTGAGCACTTTGACGAAATAGCCCTTCTGCTGCCTGGAGTTCTGTCAGAAGTTCCGCCAACGAATACATCCTTTTATTCATGTTGTAATTCAGGCAAAACTTCTCAAAACCCTTGCGTAGCATTTGGAGAATGATATCGACCTGGGTTTCCCCATCGATTTCAGCTCCAAGGACTTCCATCTCATTCAAATGAGCCATCATCTTGAGAACATGATCCCTCACGAGTGTTCCCTCAGCCATGGTGGTCGTCATTAAGTTCTTCATAGCATCTTGCCTAGCAACCCGATTATGGTGTCCGAAGAGTTTCTTGAGATTGAGCATCATGTCATAGGCAGTAGTGAAGGCCTGATGCTAATGTTGCAGTACATGTGACATAGAAGCCAAAATGTAACACCGCGCCATCTCATCTGCCTTTATTCCTATAACTCTCTTTCTCCTCTTCACTAGAATCATCACTAGGCTTAGCGGGAAAGATCTCAAAAAGCATAAATTTGTACTCCTCAGTAGTCAAGACAATATCCAAGTTCCTTTTCAATTAATATAATTAGCACCAGTAAGTTTATTTTCATTTAAAATCATAGCAAGTGGGTTGAAAGCCATTTTGAAAAATCCTGAGAATCACAATGGTCAAACATTAGTTTTTAAAATAATATTGATTCCTTAAAAAATAAAATTTTAAAAACATCAATAGCTCAAAACACCGTGAATTTAGTATGCCACGATAGTGTGGACGTATACTAATTTAAATATTTGTAAGAGGACGTTTTACCCATTAATTTTATTATCTTGTCAACCTTACTTTTTGACAAATAAAATTAATAGTTGGTTTATCTTCGGCCATACAAATAATTGCAGTGACTCTGATGGGGAGGATACTATTAATTGCATCTATGTGTACACCATTACACGATACTAAGTCAATTATCTAAGATTATGTCCCTTCCGATGGGGAAGATCATGTTGGATAGCTTGGCGGGTTTCCTAAGCGAATACCTGGTCATCCATGAGAGACCTCTCCATGTCCATAGATTAAAAAATTTAATCCTAATGGAGACCTATCTCCCAAACGACCGTGTCGTCATCGTACCAATTGATTCGAGTTACAACTTAGCCAAACTCAAAGTTCAAGCCTTGTAACTAGCCTAACAAATTGGTCGCGAAATAGACGACAAGCGGATCGCCGATTTTTGTGTTTATTATCGGGGTCCAAATAATTAATTATGAATATTAATTAATAAATAATTAAACAGATGATAATTAATTATACACCACATAAAATGATAGAATCAAAGAGCCAAGGAAGAGGTTATACCTTCCCATTACCTCGCGATTTTCTATCATATGACCCTCCCCTCTTGGACGTCATGAGGGCAACGATCTACCAAGAACCGGAATTACCAAGGCCTCCAATTAATCCCTTCTTCGTAACGCGCCAACCAACCCTAACCTTAGGGTTGCCGTCGGCCACTCTAAAGAAGAAGATGGTGAGGGAGATGAAGAGAAGAGCTCTTCTCCCCCACAACAGCCCTAACCATGCTCACCTTCTTCTTCCTATCTTGCGGCACCAAACACGCAAGGAAGAAGACCACTCTTTCTCACTTTCCCTACCTTGATGCGACAAACACCACAAGAGGAAGCTCATCGCTGGCCACCTCCCTTCTCCACAAGCTGCCGCACGCCACAAAAGGAGGAAAGAATCTCCTCCTTGTCCTTGTGATCACAACCAACAAGATCTCTGGATGAAGGAATGAATGGAAGAAGAAGAAGAGAAGTCTCTTCTTCTCTTCCACACGCTGGCATGCCCTAGGACCGGTTGGAGTTCCTGCCGGTGGCGAACTCTCTCAACCCCTCAAGGTATCTCCGACCAAGAGAAGAGGAGAAGAACTCCTTGCTCCCTTGTGCCGAACCTCAAGAAGAGAGAATGGAAGAGAGGAGAAGAAAACTACTCCTCCTTGTTCCTCACCGTCGGCCAACCCTAACCCTAGGGGAGAGAGAAAAGAGATAGAGAGAGAGAGAGAGGAGAGAATTAGCTGTTGGTGATTAATTAGGTGCCTTGGTTTCATGATACCATGGGGTATTTATAGGGCTACAATAGGGACCATGAGGAGGAGTTGGGTCTTGGCCTGCTAATGGATCCAAACTCGATCCATTAATGAAGAACCATTCCACTAAAGGTTCTCCATTGAACTACCTCACCAACCCCCATATTTTCATATGGGCTCCACTAATTATTAGTACAATTTCTCCCCATGTTTAAGATATCGAATGTCCGTTGATTAATTTAAATTACTGACAATTTTAATTAATCAACCTCTAACTCCTTGACTAGTATCACTCATCCTTATCATCATGTTGGACCAAGTCCACCTGCAGGATTTAACATGATGAACCTTATGAGCTCATCAAGGGGGCATCATTATCCTGACTCACCAGGACACATATTCTGTCTATAATCAATGACACTCCATGTAAATAATATTATTTCCCAACTTACCGAGCCTATCGTTTAGCAGAATAAATCTCACTCATTGGTAAATCAAAGAAATAACTACTAAGTACATGCGTCCTTTATTATATCGGGATTCAGAGCATGTACTCTATAATAAACCGAGGTGTGATCCAATTATAAAGTCAGTATAAATTGATCACCTCTATGTTGGTCTCGCTTAATGCACACAAAGTGCACTAGTGTAATTCTATGGTCAAGATAAACCACACCTAATTACACTACAACCATCCCGATGGTTTGTGCAACTCCATCTAGGTTGTGAGCCTCTACTTATACTCTGCAAGGGACTGATAATATGATTTTCTATGTGTCACCATACACCATGTTATCTACAATGCAAAGTATCATGCAGTTTGGACATACTAATATAAACATGCAACTGTGATCTTGTGATTCTCTTTCAAAATGTAAATGTTCATACAGAAAAGGCAAGACTTTTAGTATACATCCTAACAAATCACATGCTCCTAAATAATTTCCTATAATCATAGTTGATCTAGTGATTCCCAAACAAACTCATCCGATGTGGAGGAAGACACTCAGAGCCAACGCACAAGTTTGTTTGCATCACTTATCAAATTAGTAATGGAAGCCACGAGACTCAAAGATTCCCTCTCCCACTTAGTAATTTAAAAATTGAGGAATTTTCATGCAATCACAACAAGCATAATAAACGGCAAGCAATAAATATGAATAATTTAAATTTCCAACTATTATGGCTTTGAAGGTTCTGTCGTTCTCCAATATGCCTTCAATTGTGTTACCACCTTGTATCCTCCTATCTATGTCGTGCGCAAGCAAGAAGCTCCAAGCCAAAAAAAGAAACTTTAATTTTAATTTACATCCATCGATCCTATACTCCACAAAGGAGTGTATAAAAAACTAGATCAAAATAAATTAAAAGTAAGCGGCTAACAATGTCGTATTTAATTACACAATTAAATACAAATAGTCTTATCAACCCCGAGGATTCAAATAAACATTACAATCACACATAGCCATAATAGTTGGATCTTATACCTACAACCAAAAAGTTAGCCTCATGCACATCCTACTATTATCCGGCATATTATATATGAAAAAGCATGAATGTAAGCGAATCCAAAACACACAAAATCAGAAACCATGGCTCTGATTCCAATTGTTGGTTTCGTTCAGTTAGGATTCCTTTCCATATCCCCGGATTAAAATTCTATTGACCAGAACAAATCCGGATGGAATGAAAACTTTACGAATGACCTACTTCATCATTGTGCTATTCGATTGAGTGATCACTTGAACAAACTTGTTGTTCAAGCAATCTAACTCCTTTTGTCGAATAGCAGCAGAATAGATGATGATTGGATCGCTGGTTCTTGTGTTTATCTTTGGGGTCCATGTAAACAAGCAATACAATTAATACAAGCATGAAAACAAAAACAAGATTTATACCTCTTGTTTACCTCTTGATCTTCTATCGTATTCCTATCCTCTACTTGGACGTCGTATGGGCGACGATCTTCCAAGAAAGGAAGCCACCAAAAGCCTCCTTCTTCCACTTGCTTGCGCCGACCCCCTCCTTCAATCTTGTTGCCGTCGACCAAAAGAGAGAAGCAAACCCTCTTTTTTGCTTGACCTATCCGCAAGCCCAAGGAGGAAGAAAAGAGAAGAAGAGGAAGAAGAAGACAAAGAAAGAATTCTTTCCCTTAAACCCAATCCACCCGACCCCTCCTTCTTGCTTGCGCTGACAACTTCCAAAGATGGAGATGCCGCAAGCCTCTTCCCTCCTTGTGTCTGCGCCGTCGGCCAAAGGAAGAAGATATCCTTCCTTTGCTTGACCTAGCCACATGCCTAAAGGAAGTGTTAGATCGCGTAGCGTTGCTAGAGGGGGGGGTGAATAGCGTTTCTTCAATTCATTTCACCTACGTTGTTAGTTGCGCGACAGAAATACAAACAAAATAAAAACTAACAACAATAAAGATTGCTAACAAACCAGATTTATTTGGTATCCACCCCGGACGGGTGACTAATCCAGGAATCCGTCGGTGGATCACTCCCCGGATAACCTCCGGCTAGTCCTTGTCACTCCTTGTGGGTGGAGAAACCTCGCCACTGCACCTTGAGACTACTAACAAGCCTTAACCAAGCTTGTTTCGTCAAGAAGAGAAAGCATGAAACGAGCTCCTTTAAATAGAGCTCGAGTCATTTCAGGCCGCTACCAGTCGACTGCCCCTAGGGCAGTCGACTGGTCCCACTCAGATTCGACCGTTACAATAAAACGTTCGTATTTGCCAGCCTGTTCCAGCCGACACCAGTCGACTGCCCCTGGGCCAGTCGATTGGTCCAAACCTAAGCCTAAGGTTTCACTTCCCGAGTACATGTCACTCCGCACTCGAACCCTCCCGGCTTAGCACCTGAGTACAACACTCATACTCAGACCCTCACAACTCGGTTGACTCTTCACCAGCAGCCTCGACTGTTGCCTTCACGCCCACTTCATCTTTGGCCCTCGTCCCTCGGATGTGTAAGCAAGCCTCCAGATTGCCTCCATGCCACCCTTCACGTATGCCTCGAAGTCTATGTCCCTCGGCTCATCATCCCTGCTATCTACGGTCCCTCGGATGCGCACGCAAGCCTCTAGCTTGCCTCCATGCCATCATTCACCAGAAGACATCAACCAAGTCCATCTGTACCTGTACACCTACACACTCATGTACACATATTAGTTCAACACAAACCTTAACTTAATCATATTGACGACACACATCAAAACACCATGATCCTCCAGATCATCGCAGGGTCGATTGCCCCAACAATTTCCCCCTTTTTGATGTGTGGCAATATGTTAAGTTAGGTAAACATAACAACAATAACAATAACAATAGCAATAGCAATTGAAAAAACAAAGCATAACAAACAAGAGACAACCTCCCCCTTAACCTATGCTTTCTCCAATTTTTCAATTCTCATTGCCAATCCCAAGCTAAGTTCTTCCCAACTTAACTTCACAAGCAACAACTCCACGTTGAGTTATACCCAACTCAACACTTAACAGAAGTCAAGTTCTCCAACTTGACACCCATGTGTCACAAACCAATCTAAGTTAAGTTTCAACCTAAACCTAACTTAACACCCAAGTTCTCCCCAAATGACACCATCAAATAGATTGCCCCAAGCAATCCTATGCCTGGTGCCAAATAGAACTCAACCAGATTTCTGAAAAACCCCTCAGAAATCACAAAACCACATTCTATCCAAACTACCAGTCGACTACCCCAGGCAGTCGACTGATACGCCAGTTTCTAATTTTCCAGCCGAATTTCAGAAATGCGTATAAAATTCTAGAAAATCTGAAAAAATGTAAAATTTTGCAAGCACGTTTGTTAGAGTATACCCTACCCTAGAAAAATATATTTTCATGAAAAACATCAAATGTGCTTGATGATAACCATTTTAGTCGTGTTACGGTTTCAAATACAATTAAAATGTCGAACTCCTCTAAACTAATGTAGTATAGAGTAACTCGAGTTGTCTCTCTCAAGGAATGTAATGATAGGTTAATAAATCTTAGGATCGTATGTTATTGCTTCTGGATTTTGGGATATTAACCTGGGGGTTTGGATTTGAGCGCTAAGACTATGAAATGAAATAGCAAAGCAAGTATGAAATCTAGCTCTAATTAATGAAAGACGATGCAGGTAAGGAAATCTAATTTAACCTAACTACAATTACAGAAAAGAGAAGGGCAACTTGAAATAAAGCATCAACAAAATTAAACATGGAACAAAACCTACAACATTAAAGAAATCTAATCTAACCTAACTTAATAGCATTTAAATGAAGACATGTAACTTAAAACAATGGGAAGATCAATACAAAACCAAAGTTAAGCAACTAAGAAACATCACAATTGAAAGTAACTGTTTGAAGAGACATTTGACCAAACATAAGATAGGCATGCTCGAAATTTCTTCAAGTACGTGCAATTTGAAATGGGAAAGATTCATCAAATACAAGCAATCAACAATCAATCACAAACATTCGTCAATTAACACCAACATTCAACTATCAACACAATAATCAAATCTGATCAAGGCTGGAAGAATCGGCTAGATGAAGGAGCTGCTGCCAAATGCTGCTGTGAAGAAGTTGTTGCTGGATGAAGGATGGAGGAGCTGCCAAACGCGGTTGTGAAGAGCTGTCGTGAAGAGGTGGTTGCTATGAGAGAAGAAGAAGTGAAGGAGAAGAAGATGGAAGGTCCACCCCTAGGGTTTGTGGATGAAGGGTGAAGAAGAAGGAGAAGTGGAGGTGAAGAAGAAGATGAGATGGCTGCCGGCTAGGGTTCGCCTTGATCCAGCTTGCGTGCGTGATGGAGAGTTGGCTTGTGGTAGAGAAAGAGATGAGGAAGAGGAGGTGGTCCGGCCGGCAGTGGTGGAGGAGACAAGGAGAACCGCCGGCCGAAGGAGGAGAGGAGAGGAAGGTGGATCCAGGTGAGAAGAAGGTCGCCCCGTGTGGGAGAAGATGGAGTCGGGGTTAAGGATACTTTTCAATTTTTTCCCGGAGGAGATGCCCTTGTGCCCGTGAGTTGAGGCCCTCTTTTCTCTTCAGCCCACCCCATTTGTCCTTCAGCCCAGCCCAGCTTTTGTGCCTTGGCATGAGGAAGTGGAGAAGAGGATGAGAGTTTCTTATTGGGTTATTGGGTTTTGGGTAGGAGGTAGGAGTAAGAATATTCAGATCTGAATCCAATAAAGGTTGTAATTGGGCTTAAGGATTGGATGATGTTGATGGGCTTTTGGATGGGTTAGAGCTTTCCTCTTCTTGGATCCAATTTAGGTTGGATGAAATAAAGCATCTTCATTTGAATTGAACCAAGCCTTCAAGTTAGACCATGCTTAAATTAAACCAAGCCCCTCAACACTAGCATTGGGTCCAATTTCTTTGATCCAAGCCTTGTTCCAAGGTTCAATCTTTAATTCCCTACAAAAATTATGAAATAATGCCAAAATTTAGAGGAAATTAGAATGAGCTCCAAAAATAGATCCTAATCGTAAAATATGATATAAACATGATTTAAACGTACGAGAGGTTAAAAAAATGCTAAGTAAATGAGCAAATATAATGACATAAAATGCTAGTTATCACACCCCCACACTTAATTCTTGTTCGTCTCGAGCAAGCAAACAAAACTAAAAGACAACAAAATATCTCCCAAACATTACATCCTCTATCGATACTTTAAAAATAATAAAAGAAGGTTACTTAGGATCATCAAGTCTCAAGAATCAATGTATTTATGGTTCCAAATCTCACATAAGTCAAAAGGCATGGTAATTTCATCAACTTGAATAAACTAAGCATGACAAAAAACCTCACAAGATGGATATATGCACTGATGCTCACAAAAATAACAAATATGAAAGTGGAGTTCTCTCAAAGCATTCATGACATTGCACTACCATATGCTTGCTTATTTTCTACTTCTCCACTACTATAGCATAAGTACACAAATCAAGAGGACTTTTCAATGAATAATAATGGAACCACGTGCTAACAAGAGAACAAGAAGGGCAGATAACAAAGAAGATCACAGAGAATATGAGAGCATTGGGGTAATCAACATGACGTATACAATCAAATAATATGCCAAAATAAAAACTCAATCAAACATCCAACACTCAAAATTCTCCTTGCACATTCTCAATGCAATACACAACAACTACTTACAACATCTCTCAAAATGCATGTATGTATTAACAACTTAACTCTTGAGTTTCTCTCAATAATAATATCAAATGAGTATACATCAATTTTTTTATGAAAGTATTCCTTCTTGTTCCTCACTCACAAAATCCCAAATGCTTGAGAATTTTTTTTTTCATTCTTTTCTTTTCACTTCTTTTTTTCACTTTTTTTTTCATTTCTCTCCTTTTTTTTCACAGAAAGATTTTTTTTCTTTCAACAAGCATTCGTCCATACACACTTGTCTTCCCCCCACACTTAAAACTTGCCTTAGACAATGTAACAAAGTATGATAACATCTAAAACTCACAATAATAGAGGCTAATAATAGACAAATAAAAATGTAACTCATCATGCAATCACCCCATGCTCTCATCGCATGCTCAAGGAAAGAATAAGCTAATAAAGATATGACAGTGAGAATATAGTGACAATGAGAGGATCTAACAAAGGAAAGACAATGAAACATGAAAGCAATAGGTGAAATGCTCACTAGTAACAGTAGCAAAGTAGAGGGAAAACTTATAGTTCAACAAGAAAGTTTGCCTCCATCATATTCATGTAAGCTTATGCTATTGTAATTTCAAAAAGAATCAAAGCAAGTTCTAGAGTGTCAAGTATCTCAAATGCTATCGCACATAAGAGGATTAAGGATAAGCATGACAATAACCTCACTAGGTGAACAATAAAATATCATGCTTAATCTATCAAGATAGAGTCCATCACCACAATAAATGACTAAATGCAATTAATATCCCCATGCATACCAAGGAAACCAAAACTCAATAATCAGACTTAACCATCTTTTATGAGTCTCAAAGCATAATAAAGGGACATGTAGGGAGATATAACTGGAAATCAAGCAAAGTTTATTCGAGACCAAACAAAATACAGAATGAGGAAGCAAAACATGACTGCAAAGTATAAAAGCAAACAAACATGCAAGTATAAACATAAAGAAAAATAAGAAAAAGAAAGAAAAGGAGCAAACTCCCCTTTATTCCTGGCGGCTGGAGTCGGTTTAAGAGTAGCATCCATCCCGGTAGTGGTGGGGTTTGAGTAGTTGAGAGAGCATTCCTCACGTGATCTATGTCATAGTGCACTGCTCCCCCACACTTCAACTTCGCATAAGTGTGTTCCGGTGACCAGAGACGATTAAGGTTCAGAATCCATTCTTGGGGTAAATAATTAAAAGTCAAGGTGAACTCAACCCCTCCCACTGCATGCTCCTTAGAAGTCCTTCCGGGAGGTTGTAGGCTATTAAGTTTGAGTACCCATTCTAGCAGCCTACGGGATCCTACAAAATCATGTAAAGAAAATACCTCCTGCATGCATGCAGGGTAAGAAAGGAATGAAATATAAACAACCTCTACACAAAATGAATCAAGATATGCATCACATCCAATGAAATCAATTTTGGGTACCTCTATGAATTTTTCAAAAATAGTCTCTACATAGGATTTATCAAGAAATGCTTCACATTCAACAAAATCAACTTTTGGTACCTCTGTGTGTTTTTCACAATTAATATCTACATAAGATGTGTCAAAAGATTTATCACAACCAATAAAATCAATACTAGGTACCTCTAGGGATTTTTCACAATCAGTCTCAGCATAAGATGTATCAAGAAATGAATCACATTCAACAAAATCAACCCTAGGTACCTCAATGGAATTTTCAACATAAATAGGAGGGATACTTATCTTATCATGCTGAAGAATACCTGGATGTTCTACCAGAGTAGATGTAACTATAGCCTCCTCCTGGTCATGTATAGGCTCCTCCTCAGCTTCAGGTTCTGGTGGACATACAACGAAAAGAGGTGATTCATGGGTTCTTGCTTCCACCATGCAAGTCCCTACACTTCCAAACTTATCCTCTGAATCTCCTGATATACTAACCAATGTAGGTGATCCCTGGGGCTCAGTGCAATCCCCTACACCTGTAGAATCATCTGTAACTGAAAATAAATAAGATTCAACCTCAAGCTCAGCTACGTCTGTAGCTAATACCTCCTCTGCCTCATCTTTTCTCTCTTCATCTGAACTAGAATATCCTCTCTGAACGTCGATCTTGGTCCCTGCGGTCTGCATTTGACTAATGGTGGATGCTATCTGTCCAATTTGTCGCTCTATGTTCTGACTGGAAGCATCAGTCCTACTCTGATTCTGTCAATAGTCTCCCTGATGCTGCTGAAGTTGAGCGCTAAATTGCTGAAAATCCCTCTCAATTTGCTGCTAAATCTGAGCACAAGCTGATCGCTAAGCTGCTGAAGACGCCTCTCATTTTGTTGAAGAAATTGAGTGAAAAAGGGCTCCAAAGTGAGTGGAAGCTCCGGTTCTTGTTGCTGAACCAGAGGTGACCATGAAGGTATAGGATCATCCTGGAATGTCTGTAGGTTCTGATATGCTGCATATTGCTCAGTAAATTGACTTTGTGTATCCTCATACCTGAAATATGACTGATCCCCCCAATTAGAATCGTAGGAATTAGAAAATGAGTTATACCTATCTGATTGCTGAGGAGTAGCTTGAGAAGGTAATTGGGTCGATCCCTGGGCTTGCATTTGCTCCATTCCACTAACTATTTGTTCAAAGCGTCTTTCCAAGTCTTGAAGAGTGGAATCATTCTTTTGTTACCCTTGCTGTAATAAAATTTGTTGTTGGAAATTATTACTCTGAACATTCTGGTTGTATAATTGGAATTCTTGCTATGCAGGTTGAAAGCCTTGCTGATCATAATGAAATTGTTGTTGAAAATCTGAGAAATTCTGCTGACACTGTTGTTGTGGCTGATTCAGAGGTTGGAAGTATCCATACTACTCTGGAATCTATTGGGGTTGAAAGTACTGAGTTGGGTAATTGCCCCAGTCATAATTATAGGTGCTAGGAGTTGGATCATGGGTATCTTGATATTGATGTTGGGAATGCAGGGGTTCTTGAGGAAATCTAGCAATCTCTTGGATGAGGTGGTATATAACAGCTGAATGAGATGCACTGCCACAATTAGTACATATGTGTTCCGCTCCCCCAATTCCTGAATTGTGATATTCATTGAAGCCTCCAAATTGTTGAGAGTAGAAATCCATGTTGAACTGAAAGAATTATCCTGGTCTTACACTAAAACACTAATAAACAAAATTAGAAGACTCAGGAGCATATGATATCAAAGACATGAATGAATGAACATTAAAGCACATGACAATTGTTTTTTTTAAAATTCTTGTGGAAAGATAGAGAAACAATCCTAAAATTATCAAACACCACTTCAGTTCCCCGGCAACGGCGCCAAATTTGATGACCATTTTAGTCGTGTTACGGTTTCAAATACAATTAAAATGTCGAACTCCTCTAAACTAATGTAGTATAGAGTAACTCGAGTCATCTCTCTCAAGGAATGTAATGATAGGTTAATAAATCTTAGGATCGTATGTTATTGCTTCTGGATTTTGGGATATTAACCTGGGGGTTTGGATTTGAGTGCTAAGACTATGAAATGAAATAGCAAAACAAGTATGAAATCTAGCTCTAATCAATGAAAGACGATGCAGGTAAGGAAATCTAATTTAACCTAACTACAATTGCAGAAAAGAAAAGGGCAACTTGAAATAAAGCATCAACAAAATTAAACATGGAACAAAACCTACAACATTAAAGAAATCTAATCTAACCTAACTTAATTGCATTTAAATGAAGACATGTACCTTAAAGCAATGGGAAGATCAATACAAACCAAAGTTAAGCAACTAAGAAACATCACAATTGAAAGTAACTGTTTGAAGAGGCATTTGACCAAACACAAGATAGGCATGCACGAAATTTCTTCAAGTACGCAATTTGAAATGGGAAAGATTCATCAAATACAAGCATTCAACAATCAATCACAAACATTCATCAATTAACACCAACATTCAACTATCAACACAATAATCAAATCTGATCAAGGCTGGAAGAATCGGCTGGATGAAGGAGCTGGTGCCGAATGCTGCTGTGAAGAAGTGGCTACTGGATGAAGGATGGAGGAGCTGCCAAACGCGGCTGTGAAGAGTTGCCGTGAAGAGGTGGTTACTGTGAGAGAAGAAGAAGTGAAGGAGAAGAAGATGGAAGGTCCGTCCCTAGGGTTTGCGGATGAAGGGTGAAGAAGAAGGAGAAATGGAGGTGAAGAAGAAGATGAGATGGCTGCCGGCTAGGGTTCACCTTGATCCAGCTTGCGTGCGTGATGGAGAGTTGGCTTGCGGTAGAGAAAGAGATGAGGAAGAGGAGGTGGTCCGGCCGGCAGTGGTGGAGGAGACAAGGAGAACCGCCGGCCGAAGGAGGAGAGGAGAGGATGGTGGATCCGGGTGAGAAGAAGGTCGCCTCGTGTGGGAGAAGATGGAGTCGGGGTTAAGGATAATTTTCGATTTTTTCCCGGAGGAGATGCCCTTGTGCCCGTGAGTTGAGGCCCTCTTTTCACTTCAGCACAGCCCATTTGTCCTTCAGCCCAGCCCAGCTTTTGTGCCTTGGCATGAGGAAGTGGAGAAGAGGATGAGAGTTTCTTATTGGGTTATTGGGTTTTGGGTAGAAAGTAGGAGTAAGAAAATTCAGATCCGAATCCAATAAGGGTTGTAATTGGGCTTAAGGATTGGATGATGTTGATGGGCTTTTGGATGGGTTAGAGCTTTCCTCTTCTTGGATCCAATTTAGGTTGGATGAAATGAAGCATCTCAATTTGAATTGAACCAAGCCTTGAAGTTAGACCACGCTTAAATTAAACCAAGCCCCTCAACACTAGCATTGAGTCCAATTTCTTTGATCCAAGTCTTGTTCCAAGGTTCAATCTTTAATTCTCTTCAAAAATCATGAAATAATGCCAAAATTTAGAAGAAATTAAAATCAGCTCCAAAAATAGATCCTAATCGTAAAATATGATATAAACATGATTTAAACGTACGAGAGGTTAAAAAAATGCTAAGTAAATGAGCAAATATAATGTCATAAAATGCTAGTTATCACTTGACATTTGGTACAAACCTAAAAATCCTCAAAAATTGGCACTTTTGTATCAACTTCCAATTCCATATATGTCTCCTTATGTTTGTCAATTCTATTCACCTTAATTTTACATATAGAATTGTTCTTTAACCTCCCCTTTTCATATAGTTATTTTCATTTTGACAAAAGCTCCCCCTCTTTACCTCTTAACCCTAGATAATCATGAAAACCCTCCTTATACCTTTATTTTAAAAAAAAAATTGATCATCCAATAACAACCAAGAAATATAGTCAAAACAACCAATATGAAATATCAAGACACATCATGAAAGTATAGATAAAGATCTTAACTTAAAAACCATAGCATATCCTTCAATTAGTAGCAACTAATAAAAGGCAAAAGCAAATCATGACATAAAACTTCATAATACATAATAAAGCGAAATGTATCATACATAAAGATAAAAGACAGTCATGAAATAAAACATGAGAAATAGCAGGGACCAAAGCCCGAAGTCATCAAAATGATACAATTTTCAGAACAAAGAGTGTTTGAGAGATATCATAATACATAAAATAAAAATGCTCTCAACACTAAGTCGCTCTAAATGTTGTGCCATCCCATCAGATCATGTCATCGTCGCCTGGAGGAGGAGGAGGAGGTGGGGCCTGAGAAACCAGATGCAGCTGCCGAAGCATCTCATACATCATGTCCTGCTGACTCCGGAATCCCTGGCAGAACTCCGTGAGACCATGCACCTCCCCCTGGATCAGCGTCTGCGTCTCCTGAAATCCGTGGATCTCCTCCCGGATGCCGTGAACGCCCTCCTAGAGCACGTGAACATCTGATCGGAGCTGAGAGAACTCCGCGCGTGTAACCATCTCAGCAGGCTCCTCATCCGAGCTGGAGGCCTCCGGACGCTGCCGCCACACAAACTGCCCCTGCCGACTCTCAATACCTACTAAGGATAGTTGCCGTGTGTCAATCTGGTCATAGTCCTTGGACAGGTGCCTGACCTGACCGCTAGTGACTCAGATACCAAACCGTAACTGGAAGAACTCGGTCAGAACGTGGCAGAATGGCATGTATATTTTCCCATTGACACTTTGGGAAAAATGGCAGATGGAGGTAAATACATGGAGGGAGACGTCTATATCCAACCTCCTCTCTAGGGCATACATCATCACTAGATGAGGCAGCCGAATCCTTGCCCTTTCCTTGGTGACGATTGGTAAAAGACATTCTAACACAATCTTATATAGCACATGACTGAAGGGACTCATAGGCTTGGGATCAAAAATGCGCTCAGACTCATGCCTATGCATCCTAAAGTAATGCAGATGAATTTGATTGATAGTGACATCCGGAAACTCAAAAGGCTCAACAACATTAGGAAAATAAATGTTTACATTATTGGATGTCCTACACTCTAAAAACATAGCCAAGACCATGGTAGAAAAAGGAATGGTGACTCCGGCTATTCTTGACTCATAAAGATTATTTTCCGAGTCAATGCATGTCAAATTGGCATAGAATTCCTTGCATAAGTCAACATTAATATCATGTTGACAATACAATAGCTGTTCTATCCCAAAGTGGGTGACCATCTCGGTGATTTGGGGTGACTTTTCTTGAAATAAGCCTTAATCAAATACCTACAATTCATTGGGACAAATTCATTCTCCTTGAATCTTTTCTTACACTCTACCGACCTAAACTGGACTCCCCGGGGCTTCCCGAGCTTGTTGAGATGAACCCTCACCTCTTGACCTCTTAGTCACAACCCTAATATCCAAAACACAAATACATGCATACCAAACCATCCCACAAATGAAAAAAAACAAGGAAAACATGAAACAATATACACATTAGTCCCGAAATATGGTTTAAATGAACAAAATCAACTGGAACCGCCATTACCTCTTGGCCAGTCGCTTCATGATGATAATGAGGAGATCTAGAGTTGAGAGGAGGAGCTTTCACTAACCCTAGGAGTAGATTCGAGGTAGAGGAAGGCTTAGGGAGAGATTTTAGGTCTCGGGAGAGGCTGAGAACGAGAGAGAGGCTCGGGAGAAGACGAAATCGTCGGGGTGGCACGCCAAAACCCTATGTTTTGGCTGCCCCCCGCGTGCCCTTTTCTTTTATAGAACCCGTGGACCAGTCGACTGCCCCCAGGGCAGTCGACTGGTAAAGTTCACAGAAGGTTTTTCTAGTCGGGATCAGTTAACTGCCCCTGGGGTAGTCAACTGATAAAATATACAGAAGGTTCTGTGTTATGGACCAGTCGACTATCTCTGAGCCAGTCGACTGATACCTGAAATCCTAGTTTTTCAGTCTACTTTCAGAAATGTCTAACTAATTCCACAGATCTCCAAAAAATCTGAAATTTTGTGGAGAGATTTGTGGATCCTAAGTCTACTTGGGAAAAATATGATTTCAGATAAATTCACTCCAGATCCCAAGATTGATACGAATTTCAAAACTATCCGAAATGAGTCATTTAAATCTAACTAGAAGTTCTAATTTGAACCTCTTCTTGATGCTTTTCCCAATACTCATTCATAATACACTGATACCATCAAGTTATATGGTATTTTCACATTAAAACTAATTTCTTTCAATTATAATCCATGTTCAACCTTTTTCTCCATAACTCTCTCTTTAGTGTGCCAATTCTCTAGTATTAAGGCTAACCTTAGCCTTTTGAACCTTTTGACACACTTTATAGCTTATCTAGTCTCCTAGAAGAAAACCACCTGAGATCCATTGACCATGAATCCTATTTTGTCTTCTAGAGCTCTACCTTGAGCTCCTAGCCCTAGTTACCTCCCTAGGTAACTCATCTACAAATGCAAGCCCACACCGGTGCTCCTTCGTACTTCTTGACCTTCCACTATCACTCTCTTGACTCTATAGACATTTTCCTTGGTCAATTCCTTTTCCTTCCCTCTAAATGCTTTTCATTGCCATTTTTTATCTTTTCTCTACCATAGTTATAGGGCATCCTTGAATATACCATTTTACTACCATTTGCCTAGTGGTATCCTAAACCCGGCCTACCACTCCTAAGATATTGATCTTTTTGCATCATGCTTGACCCCTTGAACCCCCTAATGAGTCTATCTAGATTTTTCTATAATTTATCAAGTTTTGCTTTCAAAACTTGATTTTCCTTCTCTAAACTACTAACCTTAGGATCACTAGACCTAACATGATCATTCCTAGGTCTACCCATTTTTCTAGGCATATGTCTTCCTTTCTTAGGGTTTATGCCTTGGTCCTTAGTCCTAGAATTCCTAGATTTGTCATGAAACATAGAATTTTTTGTGTTTTGGCATTCAAAAGTGTTTCTATTCCTATCAAGATATTTAAAACCAAAAACATGCATGGGCAAGCAATTGTTATTAATTCTATCATTCATACAAGCATTTTGAGCATTCATGGAAGAATTTAAAGCATAAGTAGAGTTAGATGTTACCTCTTTTACCTTTGTAGCTCCCCCTTGATATGAGTGTTAATGCAGTCTGACCCTGGTTGTTGTTTTGATGTTGACATCGATTTTAGTTTAGGTTGATGATTATGATTATGATTAAGTCCTGATCGAGGATTAGGCATGGTATGGAAAATCCTAGCTTGGAGGGCTAGGTGTTGGAAATTGCTAACCTGGAGAGTTAGGTGTAAAAAATCCTAGCTTGGAGGGCTAGGTGTGGAAAAGTCCTAACTCGGAAGGTTTGGTGAAAAGTTCTAGCTTGGAGGGCTAGGTGAAAAGTCCTAACATGGAGG
The DNA here is from genome assembly GCA_024364735.1 of Boesenbergia rotunda. Taxonomy (NCBI): domain Eukaryota; kingdom Viridiplantae; phylum Streptophyta; class Magnoliopsida; order Zingiberales; family Zingiberaceae; genus Boesenbergia; species Boesenbergia rotunda. The sequence continues at coordinate 165,195 of JAGFNQ010009432.1, forward strand.
GTTAGGTGAAAAGTCCCAACTGGAGGGTTAGGTGAAAAAGTTCTGGCTTGGAGGGTCAGGTCCTAGCTTGGAGGGCTAGGTCTAGAAAAGTCCTAATTCGGAAGGGTTGGGTGAAAAGTCCTAGCTTGGAGGGCTAGGTGAAAAGTCCTAGCTTGGAGGGCTAGGTGAAAAGTCCTAACTTGGAGGGCTAGGTGAAAATTCCCAACTTGGAGGGTTAGTGAAAAAGTCCTAGCTTGGAGGGCTAGGTTGGATGAAACCCTAGCTTGGAGGGCTAGGTTTGAGTCCTTGGATCGGTCTGGTGACCGATCAGGGAAGTTGGCACGCTGCTCCTTCGTGGATCGGTCCGGTGACCGATCCAGCAATGACTGATCGGTCTGGTGACCGATCAGGGAGCACACAGTGAGGTTGGGAACCTACTATGCGACTCCTGATCAGTCTGGTGACCGATCAGGGAGCAGGCAGTTGCCTAACTATTTGGCTTCTGATCGGTCCGGTGACCGATCAGGGAGCAGGCAGTTTACTCACTGCCTTGCTCCTGATCGGTCTGGTGACTGATCAGGGAGCACACAGTGAGTAGAGTTCCCCCGCTGATCAGTTCCTGAACGGTCCAGTGACCGATCAAAGACCTAGAATCTTATTTCTACAGTTACTGTTCACTCAGACGTGGACTGATCAGGCTTGAGCCTAATCGGGCAGGGTGCTACCTGATCCGTCTGGTGACCGATCAGGCTTCACTCTGATCGGTCTGGTGACCGATCAGGCTTGTGTCGCCGCGAGAGCTGGGGAGTCCCAGCAAGCGGTGGATCGGTCTGGTAACCGACCCACGAGCCCTGGATCGGTCTGGTGACCGATCACTTTAATTCAAATTGCACTGTCAGACGCTCTGATCGTGTCTGACCATATCCGATTCTCTGTATTTGATCCCTAATACTTGATTTACTGAGTGATATGTTGTGCTAATGCTTTGATTAAGCTGCAGGTGACAGGGAAGGATTCAAACACTGAAGGAGAGTCAATGGAGGCCTTTCCTTGGAGCAGGTTTGTCCGTTTTCCATCTCAGGTTGCAACGAACGCTGGCGCTGGCTGGAGCTGCTGACTGGGCTTGTTTGAGCGAAGCTCAGGGAGTCCAGAAGAGCTCAGTGATGGCTGGTAGTTGCAGGAGAGCAGCTGGAGGCTGCAATGAGATGTTGACCTGGCGCTAGTGGAGAATGGATAAGCAGCGTGGTGGAGAAGAGCAAAGAAGAACTTTGGTTGCCTTGGTTTTCTGCTACGATTTCTTGCTGCGTGCTTGTGCTCTTGGCTGATCATCCTCTCTTGAGAAAGCTACTGTGATCTTTGAAACAACCATCCCTTGCTTGAGCACTTGGAGGAAGGAACAAGAGGCTTTGAGTCCAACAGCGAGAAGACACGAAGAAAGGGGTTCTTGCATGAGATCGTCACTGGGTTGAGCTCAGAAGAAGCTTGCTATGTTCTTGTCTGTGCTAAGTACTAAGTAAAATCTTTCTTGTGTTTCATTGTCCTTAAAACTATATCTTTGATTGAAACGCTGTGGAGAGGTTACTCCACCGAGAAGGAGGTTGCTTTCTATCCGGATCTTCCGGGGCTTGATCTGTCAACAATCAAGGGATCGCCCACCTTAAGGGCACGCCAAGGAGTAGGGGCAAGTTATCCCCGAACCTTGTAAATCCTCTTGTTAGCGTTCTTGTGTTTGCTCATAGTTTAGGGTTTAGTTTTCTACATATTCTATTTTTTCTACTTCCGCTGTGCTACTAAAAGTTTGAGTGCAGAAATTTGAAAAGCACAAAGTCCAAGTGTTTGGCTATATTCACCCCCCTCCTTCTCTAGCCATCCGAGTTCCAACAAGTGGTATCAGAGCTTGGGGCTCTGTACAAGCGGATTAACAACCGAGAGCTATCATCCATGGCTTTGAGAGAAGGTTTTCCACCACCCGACCTCCCTTCTTCGATGGCGCAGATTTTCAATATTGGAGATCGAAGATGGAGTATTACTTGAAGATGGACATCAATACTTGGTTCGCGGTGAAGGAGGGTTTTACCCCTCCAAAGGATGATGAAGGCAAAGAACTTGAATCGTGGCGGTGGACGGCTGAACAAACTCAAAAGAGTGAAGCCGACGCAATCGCGGTTGTCAACCTACAATGCGGCATGAACAAAGACCTACTCATCAAAGTTGGTCCATTCACAAGTGCAAAAGACTTGTGGAACAAGCTCATCGAACTCACGAGGGCACCCGAGATTCAAGAATCGCCAAGTGGGACTTATTCCTCAACCAACTTCAAAATCTCTCCATGAACGAGAATGAAACCGTAAGTGAGTTACATAGTCGGTTCAAGGAAGTCCTCAACGGGCTTCATTCTATTAATGAAAAGGTCAAGAACCGCGACCTTGTGAGGTATGTACTAAAAGCATATCCTTGGAAAATATTAAGCATGTAACGACCCGGACTTAGGTATTGGTTTAGGCCTCTTTTGCAGTTTTCTTGGAGTTTTCCCTGCAATAGAATTTATACCTTCCTCGACCATTACAGTATCTATTTGATTATTTAATTCTAATTTTGAACAGAATTCAAAATTTGTTACCGTCTCAGTCAATTTGTCTTCTGATTCTAGTTCGACTTTGGATTCGAGTTCAGTCTCTGACTCGGCTATTTGTACTTGGACCGAAAGGACAAGATAACTTACCTGATCTTCTTCTTCATCTGAGATCTCTTGATGAAGGTCAATCAGTTTTTCCCAGATTTCTTTAGCACATCTGAAGGATCCGACCCGCTTCAATTCTTCATTGGTTAGGCCACACTGTAGGATTGCAGTAGCCCTTGCATCGGACTCAATCTTCCTCAGAGTTGGTTCGTCCAATTTATCCCAGGCGATCAACTTTCCATCTTCTGTAGGTGCTGAAAACCCTGTTTGGATCATCATCCATAAATCCAGATGGGTCTTTAGGTGAGATTCCATTAGGCTCTTCCAGGTTCTGAAGTTCTCGCCACAGAATAGGGGTGGACGGACACTATTCCATTCTTGATTGGCCATTAGTTTAAATCTTGCACACAATAAAAAACAGAGATGTACCAAGACTTGGTCTTGGATTAGTAGTGCGGGAGCAATAAAAAATATTGCACGAATTTCGAGAAAAAATATTAAAATAATAATAAAAATTTTATGACAAATTTTCACAAATTGATTCTTTTATCAATTCTGACTTATGGTGAAAAAATGAGAATTCAGAATTGAAAAAGGCGTAAGGATATTTTAAATACACTCACAGATATTATTTATTTAAAAAAAATAAAGCAAAAAAAAAATCCGAAAAGAAATTTCAAAGTGGTGGTTGCACCAACTTTGAATAACCCCGCTCTGATACCACTTGTTGGATCGAGAAATGCGAGAGAGGGGGGGGGGGGTGAATGTCGCAATTCGTTCGGATTTAAAAAGAGCGGGTGCGCAGCGGAAATAAAAGAGAACACAACAACGCAAACACAGCCGGTTTACTTGGTTCGGAGCCTGGGTCGACTCCTACTCCAAGGCCCACGGTCGTTGACCGTTTTCTGCGGGCAATTCTATAAGTTCGCAAAAGTTTACACACAAATAATAATAAAAATATTCTCGTAAACATAAATACAACTCTTGTTACCGACGTCCGGTGAAGATTGAAGTTCTGGAGCAGCGGGACGTCGTCGGCTTGAGTTGGCAGCTTTCTGGAGCGTGTCGTGGAAGCAGAAGAGCGTAGAATTGTCGAAGGAATTGGTTGTTTAAGAATAGGGTCGAGGCCCTCTTTATATAGGGCAGGGGGCGCCCGACATGCTCGGGGCGCCCCCCACGTGGCTCTTGATCCGGCGAGCCCTCTGGTCAAGGCTGATCTCTTCATCTTCGGGATCAGCTTTGACCGGGGCGCTCGACGCGCGCGGGGCGCCCGGTTGACCGGTCAAAGCGTCATCTTCAGGGCTTCGTGAGAGTGAGCTGCAGCAGCCTTCAGTGGCGTGGCACAGTGGGCGCCCGAGACACGCGGGGCGCCCGACATGCGGGGCGCCCGACACACGCGGGGCGCCCCCAATTGCGCTGCTGTCGGGGCGTTTACCTCTCTGCTGACTTTGGGTTGACTCTGGGGCGCCCGACACATCCGGGGCGCCCTGCTCAGCTACGGCCTCACTCCTTTGAGGCTCTCTGAGCTGCAGAAACACAGTCCTTCGGTCCTGCATCCAGGGTTAGTCCAAAACAGCAAATAATAAGTTAGTTAAAACAGCCTTAGCTGTCTTGGTTCTGACTTTGGATCTCCAAAATGGAGCCCTAGGTCGAACCGACGCCTAATGTTCCCTCTAGGGGAACGCGTCCTCACCTACTCCTCTCAGGAGAATTTACCTGGTGCCAACCAGCTCCTCCAGTTGGACTTTTGCCCGGCAGTCCTTCGTCAGGTCTTGAGTTGCCAAGCTGCCCTTCGCTTGGTGCCTAGCAGCCCTTCGCTAGGTCTTTTCTTCTGGCAGCCCTTCGCCAGTGCCTAGCATTCCTTCGCTAGGGCTTGTCCATTCTGGCAGTCCTTCGTCTGGAGCCTAGCAGTCCTTCGCTAAGTCTTGGATGCTGGCAGTCCTTCGCCAGTTGCCTAGCAGTCCTTCGCTAGGGCTTGGATGCTGGCAGTCCTTGGCCAGGTGCCTAGCAGTCCTTCGCTAGGGCTTGGATACTGGCAGTCCTTCGCCAGGTGCCTAGCAGTCCTTCGCTAGGGCTTTGATACTGGCAGTCCTTCGCCAGGTGCCTAGCAGTCCTTCGCTAGGGATTTTTCTGCACACTCAGTGAACAACGTTAGATCACAAATAACCCTTAACTTTGAATCCTTTGCCAATATCAAAACAAGGTTCGATCAGGTGCTTCCTGCACCAACATAAACATCTATCTTTGTTCTCGCAGACTTTAAAAACGGCCTCCCTAGGATGAGTGGAGATCTGTGTGCAAGGTAGTCTCTCTCCATATCTAGAATGTAGAAATCTGCAGGAAATATCAGCTCCTTTACCTTTACCAACACATCTTCAATTATTCCGATTGGGTGGGTCTGGCTCCGGTCTGCTAACTGAATCACCACACCAGTAGGCTGTAGAGGGCCAATACCAAGCATCTAAAAGACTGACCTGGGCATCACATTTATTGAAGCTCCTAAATCCAACATAGCATCATGGAACATGGTTCTCCCTATCTCACAAGATACAGTAAAAACTCCGGGGTCTTCACACTTATGAGGAATTGCATGAATAAGTGCTGAAACATTTTTCCCCAAGCTGACCAACTCATTCTCCTTCAACTTCTTCTTGTGAACACATAAGTCTTTCAGAAACTTTACATATTTAGGAATCTATTTTATCATGGTCAACAAGGGTACATTAATCTCTACTTTACTAAACAACTTAACAAGCTCATTATATTCCTTAGCTTTCTACTCATCCACTTGCTACTTGGCTTGTGTCTTGCGCTGGGGAAAGGGCAAAGGAACTCTCAAATCCTCCTCTTGAGCCGAAACATGAGGGGCTGAAATTTGGACTGATTTCTCCACTGAAGTACCTGCTGTGAACTCCCCTTTTCCACTGATTTCTCCCTCATTTTCCACCAAAATCACAGGATTACTTGAAGAAGAAGTTAGGCTTGAACTAGGGGTGGAACCAACTAAATTCAGGATGATTTCAGGGCTGTTTGGGGCTGGAATTGAAGGTGCTGACCTGTTTTCAGAAAAATCAGCTCTTAGACCATTTGGAGTTGAAGCCACCTTCCCACTCCTCAAAGTAATAACACTAACGTTCCCCTTTGAGTTTGGAGTAGCTTGAGAAGGTAGTTGGCTTGATCCTTGAGCTTGCATTTGATTCATCCCACTAGCCAATTGTCCAATTTGCCTCTCAAGATTTTGTATCGTGGGATCATTCCTTTGTTGTTGCAAAAGTTGTTGAAGTATCTCCTCTATCCTTTGTTGTTGCGCATTTCCTCCACTAGAGCCTCCATAGCCCCCTTGATTAGCATGAGGCTTTGATTGGCTTTGAAATGATGATTGAGGTGGTTGAAATTGTTGAACATGCTGAGATCCTTGAAAGCAGGGCTGTTGGGGTTGATTTTAGGGATGAAATGGTTGAGAAAATTGCTGAAAATTTTGCTGAGAACTTGGTTGAAACAGTTGAGAATTGTAACTCTGGAAATTCTGAGGTTGAGGTTGAAATTGTGGTTGAGAGGGCTGAAATTGTGTGGGCTGAAAATTCTGATTTGAGGGTTGACAACTTGGGTTGAATGGCTGATAGCCATGCTGTGAGAACTGATTTTGTGGCTGAGATGATTGATATTGTTGCTGAAAACTCAGATTTCCTTGAAAGCCTTGTTGATTCCCTTGAAAAGGTTGCTGGAATTGCTGGAATGTTTGCTGAAATGGTTGAAATTGGGGCTGCCCTTGCTGATTTTGCTGGAAATTCGGTTGAAGCTATTGATAGGGCTGTTGTGACGGGTTTTGTTGGTAGAAAGAATTGTCATACTTCAGATTTGGATGATCCCTCCAACCAGGGTTGTAAGTAGATGAGTAGGGGTTATTCTTGGCTTGAAATTGTCCCCTAGCCAACACCTCTATTGTTTCATCTTGTTAGAGGTTAGGACATGAATATGAATTGTGTTCTTGGCTAGAACAAATACTACACAACCTCATCACTTAGCTTGATGGTGGAGGTACTAAAAAATTAGGGTTTTGGCCTGCATTATTTAGAGTCATTTGCTTCACCAATGATGTAAGCTCTACCAAAGAATTCCTGATATCCCTTTGTTCATTAGAAGCCACCTGGACCTCATTCACTCCTCTGGTGGATAAAGCTCTGCTTCCAAATTGCTATGAGTTTTCTGTCATATTTAAAATTAGCTCTCTAGCTTGTTCTGGTGTTTTGTTTACTAGAGCACCTCCTGCTGCAGCATCTATCATGATCCGATCCATCTGGAGAAGACCCTAATAAAAATACTGAATGAGTAGTTGCTCACTAATCTAATGTTGTGGGCAACTAGAGCAATGTTTGTTGAACAGTTCCCAATAGTCATAAAGAGTCTCTCCCACTACTTGCTGTATGCCATAGATGCTCTTCCTGATGATTGCTATCCTTGATGCTGGAAAGTACATCTCCAAGAATGCTTTCTTCATAGAAATCCAGCTAGAAACGTGCCCAGTAGGTAAGTAGTAAAACCAATCCTTTGTTGCTCCAGTCAGAGAAAATGGGAATGCCCTCAGCTTAATATCTTCTTCTGAAATACACTGAGGCTTCATGGTGGAGCAGACAACGTGAAACTCATGTAAGTGTCTGTTGGGATCCTCCCTAGACTATCCTTGAAATTTAGGCAATAGATGGATGAGTCCTGATCTTAACTCAAAATCTCCAGTGAGCTCTGGGTAGGCAATGCAGGAGTACTGAAAAGCATCATCTGGTGCTGCTAATTCCTTCATAGTTTTTTGGTGGTCTGCCATAAGATCAACTGAATAATCTGAGATAGACTGAGTAGGAAGAATAGCAATAGCCTCTGAAGCACTAATTTGGTTCCTCCTGGCTCTGAAAGTTCTTTCAATTTTTGGATCAAACTCTTCAAGAATACCACCTGCAGATCTAGTCATACACAAATACAAAAATCACAACAAATGTATACAGAAAAATGGAGCAAATGCAATGAATCACAAAAATATAGATATAGGCACACAAATGGATCACAAGATATGAAATAAGCACACAAGCTAAATCAAACAAACTCAACTAGTAGTTCCCCGGTAACGGCGCCAAAAATTTGACGGTGCCCAATACCAGTGTCATAATGATCACTCAAATTTAGATATTTATAAAGCTGAAAACCCTTGCTAGCAAAGTAGAAATGTAGAATAGGAGTCTCAGGTCATATTTTTCTAGGACTAGTTGTGAGTGTTCGAATTAAGCTTGAAAGCTATTTGTCGTTAAATGATTTAGGTTTTCGGAATAAAATCGGGGTTTTGTTTTGCAAGTAAGAATGGAAGCAACAATTGAAATGGAATTGATGTAATTAAGTAGAGTTAACTAGGTTTTGCAAGAATGAAGCTTAACCACTAGGAAAATTTAACACAACAATATGAAGTTGCAAAATTGAAGTATAAAACTGATATCAATTATAGAAATTCACTAACATTGTATCTAAAGTCGGAAATGAAAATTTAGCAAGCTGTAAACCAAATCAGAGTCTATTTGCGCAAGAAAATATCCTAATCGGTCGGCTGACCGATCAAATGCAAGCCTGATCGGTCAGGTGACCGATCAAGTGGAGTCTGGATCGGACGACAGCCCGATCAGTAATTGAAAACACACTGATACAGAACTTAAAAACAGAATTCAGAATTAACCGAAGACAATTCAGAAATGAAATCTATGAACTAATGACTCCAGATCAGATTCGTCACCAAGTTTAGCTTCCTGCCGTCACACAAGAATCGATCCAAGAACCTCATAGATCGCAAGTCTTCATATTAAAGCTCCTTCAGTCGGTTGAGTTGAATTTGCTCTTCCACTCGATCAGCTGTGTAACGACCCAGAAAATTCTCTTAAGATTTTCTTAAAATATTAAGCATGTCAAGATAATTTTCCGAGGGACCTAGAAATATTAGTACGAACCTTAGCCTAGAAATCCATGATTTTTCTCATTTAAATTGAGAAACTAAGTACTAATGGGCTTTATATGGGCTTTTCTAGTACCATGATTATTAGTGGATTTTAGGTAGAATTTAATATAAATATAAATGGATTTTAATTAGGAATATTAGTATGATTATGGGTGAGTTTTAGCATGGTTTCCTATTTAAATTGAGAAGTTAGGCACTAATGGGCCTTATATGGGCTTTCTAGTACCATGATTATTGATGAATTTTAGGTAAAAATTTATAGAAATATAAAGGGGTTTTAATGAGAAATATTAACATAATTATGGGGGAATTTTTAGGGGATTTTCGAATATTAGGAAAAATAAAATAAAAATAAAATGGAAAATTAATGCATGGGCCTAAAATTAGTGGATTTTAGGTAGAATTTAATATAAATATAAATGGATTTTAATTAGGAATATTAGTATGATTATGGGTGAGTTTTAGCATGGTTTCCTATTTAAATTGAGAAGTTAGGCACTAATGGGCCTTATATGGGCTTTCTAGTACCATGATTATTGATGAATTTTAGGTAAAAATTTATAGAAATATAAAGGGGTTTTAATGAGAAATATTAACATAATTATGGGGGAATTTTTAGGGGATTTTCGAATATTAGGAAAAATAAAATAAAAATAAAATGGAAAATTAATGCATGCACCAAGGATTTGATCCTTAGACCTCTTCTACAACAATGCATGCTCTAACCAACTCACCTAGCAAGGGATTTCTATGAGGAAATGAAATGGAGTTTGGTTAAGGCTTAGGGGAAGAGGAAGAGACACCATGACTCTTCACTTACCCTCCTTAATGTGCTATAAAGAGGGGGTTTGGGAGTTTCTTTCTTCCTCCCTCATTCTAGCCGAAAATCTCAAGAGGAGATTTCCCTTGGAAAAGCTTCACAAGAGGGTCTCATCTCCAAGATCTAAAGGGTTCCCAAGGTTACAAGGGCTAGAGGTGACTTAAGGTCTAAGGAGTTCGACTTAAGGTCTAAGGAGTTCTTTTGATTCTCTATAATCAAGGTGAAAAATCAAGAAACCACAAGGTAAGACTCCCTCACCTGTGGTATAATAGTTCCTTATAATTTCCATGATTTTTAGCATGATATATTGGGTAGTTTTTGGATTTGATGTTGAAAGGAACAAAATCAACACCTAGAGACCCTATGGGTTTCGGCCACAATGTTTTAGGGTCCATAATGATGCTAAAAAATCCTTATAATGTTGTTTAATGTTCTCCCATGATGTTTAGAGGTTAAGTATAATTTTTGGGAATTTTTGGAGTACCCTAGGACACCCTAGGGTTTCGGCCAACATGAAAGAAACAAAACCAAGAACCCTAAGCTTGAGGGTTTCGGCCACCATGATTTAAAGGTCTATAATTATGTCAAAAATCATGATAATGTTGTTTAATGCTCTCTTATGATGTTTAGAGATTAAATATAATTTTTGGGAATTTTTGGGGTACCCTAGGATACCCTAGGGTTTCGGCCAACATCAAGAACCCTTGTGTAGGGTTGGGTCTCAAACTTCAAGTGTATGTTTTATGTTTTACCATGATATAAGGGAGATGGAGGGTGTTTATGTGAATGTTTCACATGGCCTAGAGACCCTATAGGTTTCGGCCAAGTACCCTAATAGGGTGGAAAGTTAGGACTTATTTCATGTAAGAGTCCCAATGGCCCTATGGTAAGGTATGGTTGGTGTTTAGCAATTTATTTGGGGTTTTAATGGAATTTCTCCATGGCCCCATGGCCTTGAAGTTTCGGCCAAGAGTGAGATTAGGACTAAAGGATTAGAGTTGGCCTTAAGTATGGGCTCAAAAAGGGGTCCTATGGCCTAGTATATGTGTATGAGATGTTGTTTGGAAGTTATGTGAAGGTTCATGGACCTAGGGTTCCTTGGGGATTTTCGGCCAAGGGCATAACCTAGGGCTAGGGTTGGGTTAAACCTACCAAGATGCTTGAGTATGAGTTACCAAGATATATATTTAAGTAAGAGGGAAGAAGTGCTATGTTAACCAAACCCTTAGTTTGTATGTCATGAATTATATGTTAAGTCATAGATGTTTAGACATGTGCCATGATTTATGAATGATATGTATGTATTCCATGTCTTATGAATGATATGCCATGTTTTATGAATAATATACATGTATGCCATGTCTTATGAATGATACGTATGTATGCCATGATTTACGAATAAGATGTATGTATGCCATATGAATGAAGTTAAAGTACATGCCTTTAAGGCATAACGATGATGTTAAGTATGATGAATGAATGATGATGAAAGACAAGTATGATGAATGAAAGATGATGCTTATGTCTTTAAGGCATAAATATGCTAAACGGCACGGTCGATGGTCGACGGTACGACGGTCGAGAGGACCGGTAAATGGGCCGGTAGACGGGCCGAGCCGTAACAAGTTATGCTATGTTATGTATGCCATGAATGTCTCATGAATGATGAAGCATGTAAAGTATTTTATTTTATGATTGGGCTTGTACCGGACCGAAGTATGGGTCCAAGGGATGGGCACCTTAAGAACGCCCCGGTTCTGGACTACCGACTATGCTGTCCACGGTTCTGGCACTACCGAAGTTGTGCGACAAGGATGGGCACCTTAAGAACGCCTCGGTTCGGGGACTACCGACTATGCTGTCCTTACCCTAGTAGGTCGAGGCTAGCTACCTCGTATTTACTTAGGGATGCACGCTTATGATGAATGAATGTGGTACAAGCCAGGGCCCAATGAATGATATGATGATTATGTTCAAGTATTTAAAAGCATGTTTTTAAAGATTAAGCATCCTTATATATATATATATGCAATTGTCACATGCATCCATTCATGTTATGCATTATGTTATGAAAAGTATGTTTATGAAAAGTATATTTAGGAAAAGTATGTTTATGCAAAGTATGTTCATGTTAATATATGATGCCATGATTTAGTTGTGTTTATGCTAATATATGATGCCATGATTTAATTGTGTTTATGCTAATATGTGATGCCATGATTTATTTATGTTTATGCTAATTTAGGATGCCATGATTTTATTTATGTTCATGCTAGTTTAGGATGCCATGATTTAATTATGTTTATGCTAAGTTAGAATGCCATGATTTTATTTATGTTCATGCTAGTTTAGGATGCCATGGTTTAATTATGTTTATGCTAAGTTAGAATGCCATGATTTTATTTATGTTCATACTAGTTTAGGATGCCATGATTTAATTGTGTTATGCTAAGTTAGGATGCCATGATTTTATTTCTGCCCATGCTAATCTCTGAAGCCATGATTTAATTAGGTTTATTATGTTATGTCTGTGCCAAGTATTATGCCATGCTATGAAAGTTTACGATGTTTATGTCTATGCCAAGTATTATGCCATGCTATGAAAGTTTACGATGTTTATGTCTATGCCAAGTATTATGCCATGCCATGAATGTTTTTATGGTTATGTTTATGCCATGCTACGAATATGATTAAGTTATGATCATGCCATGACGAATGTATGCTAAGTGATGAAAAGGCTTATGTTCTAAGTAAAGCACTAAGTATGTTAATGTCTTATGTGCTCATGATGAAAAGATGAATGGTTTTAGTGAGTAGGAAAGAGTCTTACTAAGCCTGTGTGCTTATAGTCTTATTTCTTATACCACAGATCACGCAAGGGGACACTAAGGAAGCAGCAGGAGGGCATCCAAGAATGTGTGTGGTAGTGACTTGGCCAAGGAGCAATCTGGTTGCTCGTCTTATGATAGAACTTTACCTTTACTATTATGTGCTTGAATATGACTCTATGACATGATGCTAAGTATGACATGATGCTAAGTATGACATGACGCTAAGTATGACATGATATGATGCTAAGTATAAAGTTAATATGCTAAGTTCCCATGTTATGGGGTTAGAAAGGGTAGTAAGTGCATGTAGGAGTAAGTTTAAAAGTTTCCGCTGCATTATGATGTCTACATGCCCTAAGTATGTTAACGTAACGCCGCTTTAGGGAAAAAAACGGGCGTTACAAGCTGGTTGCACTCTAGCTCAGGACCCTTCGGCGCAAGTCAGAGAACCCCGCAGACTACTCAGACGTTTCCCGATCGGTGAAGCCAGCGATCGCTCGAAAATCGATTGGGCGAAGCAGAACTCGGTGATACCCTCGCCGGAGATGGCAGCAACAGATCTGACAACCAACCTTCCGGAGACTCGACCCTGATGACTCGAAAATCTGGAGAGAAACTGAACTGGAGTGGCCGCCTGCGATCGGAGTAGACGAACGGAGAAGAGAAACTGGAATCTGGGATGTGATCTCGCGACGACGTGAGCGAAAGAGGGAATTCCCTATTTAACTGAACATTTTAAATTTCGATGGCTGAGATTACTCTGATTCAATCCAACGGTCAGATCAAGTCAGATCGAACCCAAACTTCCCAAATCTTGATCAAGGGTTCTGATCTGCTTTGTTGATGCAGTCTGGCCCTGATTGTTGTTTTGGTGTTGACATCGATTTTAGTTTAGGTTGATCATTGTTGATTATGATTAAGTCCTGATCGGGGATCAGGCATGGTATGGAAAATCCTAGTCTGGAGGGCTAGGTGATGGAAAATCCTAACCGGGAGGGTTAGGTGTTGAAAGTCCTAGTCTGGGAGGCAAGGTGTTTGGAAAAGTCCTAGTCTGGGAAGCTAGGTGTTGGAAAAGTCCTAATTCGGAAAGGTTGGGTGAAAAGTCCTAGCTTGGAGGGCTAGGCGAAAAGTCCTAACTTGGAGGGTTAGGTGGAAATTCCCATCCTGGAGAATTAGGTGAAAAAGTCCTGGCTTGGAGGGTCAAGTGCCTAGCTTGGAGGGCTAGGTTGGATGATGTTCTAACTCGGAAGGGTTGGGTGAAAAGTCCTAGCTTGGAGGGCTAGGTGAAAAGTCCTAGCTTGGAGGGCTAGGTGAAAAGTCCTAACTTGGAGGGTTAGGTGCAAATTCCCAACTTGGAGAGTTAGATGGAAAATCCTTAGCTTGGAGGGCTAAGGTGGATGGAAACTTAGCTTGGAGGGCTGAGTTTGAGTCTCTGAATCGGTCTGGTGATCGATCAGGGATTCTGGCACGCTGCTCCTTCGTGGATCGGTCTAGTGACCGATCCAGCGATGACTGATCGGTCGGGCGACCGATCAGGGAGCACACAGTGAGGTTGGGAACCTACTGTGTTGCTCCTGATCGATCTGGTGACCGATCAGGGAGTATGTGTTTCACCCATTGACTGGCTCCTGATCGGTCTGGTGACCGTTCAGGGAGCGAGCAGTGAGGTTGAGTTCCCTTGCTGAACTGCTCCTAATCGGTCTGGTGACCGATCAGGATCACTGTGCAGATCGTTCCGGAGAACGATCAGGTGTCGCAGGTTCCTCTCTATGATCGATCAGGACGGATCCTGATCGGTCTGGAGCCAGTCTGATCGGTCTGGTGACCGATCAGGAGGCTACCTGATCGGTCCGGTGACCGATCAGAAGGCTTAGCCTGCGAGACTCAGAAATCGCTCAATATAAGGGTGGATCGGTCCGATGAACGATCCACGACCTGGGATCGCTCTGGTGATCGGTCCAGGAGAATCTCAAGGAAATCGCGATTTCTGATTGAGCATTGGGGATCGATCAGGATGGAGCCTGATCGGTCTGGAACCAGCCTGATCGGTCTGGTGACCGATCAGGAGGCTCTCTGATCGGTCTGGTGACCGATCACTTTAATTCAAACTGCACTGTCAGACGCTCTGATTGTGTCTGAACACAACTGATTCGCTGCCACTCTTCTCTGATATTTGATATGCTGCTTGATTTGGTGCTCTAATACTCTGATTGAGTTTCAGGTGACAGGGGAGGATTCAAACACTCAAGGAGAAGTCAAAGAGAACTTTCCTTGGAGCAGGTTTGTCCCTTTCTCCACACAGGTTGCAACGGCTGGATGCAGGACTGAAGCTGCTGACTGAGGCTTGGCTGAGGGAGCTCAGGAAGTTCAGTTAGGGTTCAGTGTAGCTGGCGCGTTGGCAGTGAGGCAGCTGTAGGCTGCTGGAGATGAGATCATCTGTCCCTTTGTGGAGAAACAAAAGGAACAAGAGTTGTGGTGTTCAGTAACGATTTTGATCCTTGTTCTCTTGAGTTCCTGCGTTGAGTTCCACATCAAGCTTGATGTTCTTGAGTTCTTCAATCATTCTGAGCAAGCTATTGAAAAGCAATCATCATACTTGAGCACCTGAAGGAGAAGACAAGAGGCTTGGAGTCCGACAGTGGGAAGACACGGAGAAGGGTTCTTGCGTGAGATCGCCACTGGGTGGAGCTCAGGGAAGCTTGCTGTGTTTTTGTCCTTGCTAAGTGTTTGAGTAAGATCCTTCTTGTTGTTTCTTTGTGCTTAAACTATATCCTTATTTGAAACATACTGTGGAGAGGTTTCTCCACCGAGAAGGAGGTTGCTTCATATCCGGTGATTACCGGGGCTTGATCTGCCGACGATCAAGGGATCACCCACCTTAAGGGCACGCCAAGGAGTAGGGGCAAGTTATCCCCGAACCTTGTAAAATCTCCTTGTTAGCGATCTTGCTAGTTAGGTTTTGGTTTAAGTTTCTGCAAGTTTTGTTTTCATACTTCCGCTGTGCTGTTAATAGCTTCAAGTGCTGAAATTTGATAACTCTTCAAAGAAGAAGTGATTGGCTATATTCACCCCCCCCTCTCTAGCCATCTCGTTCCCAACAAGTGGTATCAGAGCAAGGTGCTATGTTTACGGCTTAACAACCGAGAGTTCTCAACAAGATGGCTTTGAGTGAAAGATTCTCCACCACCCGACCTCCATTCTTTGATGGCACCGACTTTCAATATTGGAGATCAAAGTTGGAATACTACTTGAAGATGGATATCCACACGTGGTTCGCGGTGAAGGAGGGATTCATTCCTCCTAAGGATGATGAAGGCAAAGAACTTGAGTCATGGAGGTGGACTGCCGAACAAACAAGGAAGAGTGAAGCCGACGCGAAGGCGGTTGTCACTCTACAATGCGGCATGAACAAAGACCAACTCATCAAGGTTGGTCCTTTCACAAGTGCAAAAGACTTGTGGAACAAACTCATAGAGCTCCATGAAGGCACCCGAGACTCTAGAATTGCCAAGAGAGACTTGTTCCTCAATCAACTCCAAAATCTCTCCATGAAGGAGAATGAGTCGGTAAGTGAGCTCCATAGCCGGTTCAAGGAAGTCCTTAATGGACTTCATTCAATTGATGAAAAGGTCGAGAATTGCGACCTTGTGAGGTATGTCTTGAAAGCATTTCCGAGGAATGCTTTGTGGTCATCCATGGTGGATGCCTACAAAGTATCCAAGGATTTATCTATTGTGAAATTAGATGATTTATTTTGTGAGATGGAATTGCATGAGATGGCTAACAAAGGCCCCAAGGAGAAGGGGATTGCCTTAGTTGTAGGGGATCGAGTCACTAAGAAGAAGAAGGAGAAGAAGAAGGAGAAGGAGGTCTCATCATCTTCATCCTCTTCCGAATCTGAATCCAATTCCGAGGAAGATGGCAGCGGCTCTTCTTCATCCGAAATGGCCAACTTTGTGAGGAGGAGGATGCGAAGAGACCGACGTTTCAAAAGTAGAGGTAACACTAGTGAATCCAAACTTGATAAGAATAATGCATCTTGCTTTAAGTGTGGCAGGAAAGGGCATTTTAAGAATGAGTGTCCTAAGCTTAAGAAGAAGGAAGAAAAATCCAAAAGGAAAGAAGAAAGATCCAAGAAGAAGAAGAAAGCTTTGAAGGCTTCTTGGGATGATTCATCCTCTAGTTCATCCGATGATGAAAAGGAGGAGAAGAGCACAAGGCAAGTGGCTCTCATGGCTCTTGGAGAGGAGAGCAGTGGTGAATCTTCAAGCTCCGCAAACCACGGCTTCATCATCTTCGGATGATGAAGAGGTAACTTCTCCCGAGCTGAAAAATGCTATAGAGCAATTGCATGTTTAACTAGTATGCTTAAGAAATCCAAAAACAAAGTTAAAGCATTGCAATTAGAAATGATCAATTGAAAGCTTCTAGGGATGATAACATTGATGACTTGCATGTTGAATTATTAGAAGATGAAATTAAATCTTTGAAACATGAGATTGTAAGCTTGAAATCCTCTAAGGTTGAGGAAATTAGTGATATGCATGATAAAGTGTTAGTAGAGGAAAACCAATCATTGAAGAGTGAAGTTGAGAAGCTCAAGAATATTCTTGGGAAATTCTCAAATAGCTCTAAGACCCTAGATATGATCCTAAATGCCCAAAGGGCAGTTACAATAGGGCCGGTATTGGTTACCGCCCTAAGGAACCCTCATTTGTATCTCTCATGTCTAGGACTGACATGAGACAATCTAGGACACCCAAGACCAAAAGAAAGTTGTCAAGGCATGGGTGCCTAAGTCATGTTTAGTTGATGCTTTAGGTCCCAAGGTTTGGGTACCTAAGACTTCTATTTTTCGAATTGTGTAGGTTATGATTGAGGGGGAGCATCTATCAACTTGGTTTGTTGATAGTGGATGCTCCAAACACATGACCGGGGATAGATCATTGTTTACCACATTTCACAAGAAGAGTAGAGGTAATGTATCATTTGGTAACAATGGTAGCCTTAAGGTCATAGGAATAGGAGACATTCAAATATCCGAATGTCTTAGAATCTCAAATGTCCTTCTAGTCAAGGGGATGAAGTTTAATCTCCTAAGTGTCAGTCAATTGTGTGACACGGGTTACACAATTGACTTCCAACCAAGTCAATNGTGATGAGCTATCAGTTGAACCTAAAACAACACCACCTCTTCGTAGGTCTGATAGGACACGCAATATTCCAGAGAGATACGGATTTCTTGTAAGTGAATCGAACGACGTGTTACTCATAAGCGATGATGAACCTATCAGTTATGAAGATGTTCTGAAAAATTCAGAAAGGGACAAATGGCTTGAGTCCATGAAGTTGGAAATGGATTCCATGTACGAAAATCAAGTATGGGATTTGGTTAACCCACCTGAAGGGATTAAGCCCATAGGGTGCAAGTGGGTTTTCAAGAAGAAAACCGACATGGAAGGTAATGTAGTTACCTTTAAGGCTAGATTAGTGGCAAAAGGATATCGTCAAAAACAAGGAATTGATTATGACGAAACCTACTCGCCAGTAGCTATGCTTAAATCCATTCGGATGCTCCTAGCCATAGCAGCTCATTATGATTATGAGATATGACAAATGGATGTGAAAACAACTTTCCTTAATGGAAACCTGCTTGAGGATGTATACATGATACAACCTGAAGGTTTCACATCGGTTGATAAAACCAAAGTATGCAAGCTTCGACGATCCATATATGGACTGAAGCAAGCATCATGGAGCTAGAACATCCGTTTTGATGAGACAATCAAAGAGTTTGATTTCTCACAAAATCCTGACAGACCTTGTGTGTACAAGAAGGTTAGTGGGAGTGCAGTCGTATTCCTAGTATTATATGTCGATGACATCTTACTTATAGGAAACGATATATCAGTTTTACAGACAGTTAAAATTTGGTTGTCCAAAACTTTCTCCATGAAAGACCTGGGAGAAGCAACCTATATCCTTGGGATTAGAATCTATAGAGATAGATCAAAACGGTTGCTTGGTCTTTCGCAGTCTACATATATAGACCGAGTGCTAAAAAGGTTTAGCATGTCAGAATCCAAGAAAGGTTACCTTCCCATCAGGCATGGGATCAACCTTTCAAAGTCTATGTGTCCGCGCACAGAAGACGAGAGGATTTGCATGAATAAGATTCCCTATGCATCCGCAATAGGATCTATCATGTATGCTATGTTATGTACAAGGCCCGATGTATCGTATGCTTTGAGCATCACAAGAAGATACCAGTCGGATCCGGGAATGGATCATTGGGCGGCTGTAAAGACAATCCTTAAGTACTTAAGAAGAACTAAGGATGTGTTCCTAATATATGGAGAAGGAGATATGGTAATACGTGGGTATACAGATGCCAGTATCCAGACAGATAAGGATGACTCCAAATCGCAGTCTGGATACGTATTTACTTTGAATGGAGGCGCAGTAAGTTGGAAAAGTTCCAAACAAGATACCGTAGCGGATTCTACCACGGAAGCGGAATATATCGCAGCTTCGGAAGCAGCAAAGGAAGCAGTTTGGATCAAGAAGTTTGTCTCAGAACTTGGTGTGGTTCCAACCATTGATGAAGCAGTGCCGGTTTACTGCGACAACAATGGAGCTATTGCACAAGCGAAGGAACCAAGGTCTCATCAGCGATCCAAACACGTGCTTCGACGCCATCATCTGATCAGAGAGATTATAAGTAGGAATGACATACAAATTGAGAGGGTTCCCACTGAAAGGAATATAGCGGATCCTTTAACTAAGGCCTTTCCTTAAAGCAAGTTTGAGGGACATGTTAGAGCCTATGGTATTGGATACCGTAGCGATTGGCATTAGGCCAAGTGGGAGTTTTTTAGTGATATGAGAGAAATGTCCTAAGGCAATCGCCTTATGATTGTAAACATTTATTTTAATAAATGATAATTCACTATTTGAGTATACATGTTTGTGTATTTGATTGGGATCTTAAACTCATCTACTGAATGTCCGCAATACAACTCACAGCATAAGAGAATTTGTGATGGGATCACAACTTGTGATTATCTCTATATGTGCAAATGTGAAGTATTGAAAATATCTCTAGTCGATGAATTGATAAAAACGGACACTATCAATTCTGTTGAGACTAGCATGGGTTATTCTCTAATCAGCTGATTCTCACTGGCTGGTGACATTGGGATGTCCGAAGATAAACATGGATGCTAGTTAAGGGAACTAGTTCATTAGAGTGACTAGCTGTAAAACTTCACATGGTAATCTATAAAGATATGTCACTGAAGTTATTACTGCAGCTTAAGTGCGATGTTCCTTTGACTTGCGGTGTTCAAGTCATCTTGGTCATGGAGACTTATACTTTAACATCTTAAGCAAGCATCTCCAAGGAGGTGTGGACCTAGGATGATTGGGTATAAGCCGAAGTGCCCGAAGATATTTGAACAGCCTACAAAGGATTCACCACTCCTTGCGAGGAGATGTATACCCAGGCCTATCGTCGGATTATTACTCAAAGCCTCTGGCCAGAGCATATCATGTTTAGAGTGCGAGTCTCTTAAATACATGAGAGTAATTAGAAATCCAAAGGACGAGAAAGACATTACTTGGGCTAGGTGTGACGTAATCAGCCTAGTGGGGACTGACACAAATAGACCGTGTCCTGAACCAAGTGGGTATAAGATGGTGAAGGGAATGGGGCACGATTCATTAGAGCTGCTGAAGGATTTCGGAATTACTTCTGAGGTCAAACCGTTGATCTTTCGATTAATTGGGGGTCATGATGTACTACTAGGTGCCACTCATGACCGTTCTATAATTGGTTAATTATAGACGGCCAACATAAATCGAAAGCCTATTTAGTCACACACACTACGAGTAATCCGAGGGATTTAAAAAGAGTTGAAAATTGGATTTTCAAATCAAGAGAAATAAGTCGAATCTGAGTTAATCAGAGGCGCAACGGAAACTTAAAATGGCTAAGTCTTTTGAAGGCCTATTGGGTGAATTAAATGAGTTTAATTCGCGATCGGTTCGGCTCGGTTTAGCCAGCCAAAGAGGGTGTTAACCCCCTTTGGTTTGGCCGGCCACAACAAGGGGAAGAAACCAATTTATTTGGTTTAATTAATAAAATAAATCTAGCACGATTTGTTTTATAAATTATGGATAAATAAATTTGTATAAAGAAATTTATATAAATAAATTTATAGAAATTTATTCTTTTTATGGAAATTAAAATGATCCATGGAATGGTTTATTTTAATTTTATAAAATCAATTATGAATTGATTTTTTCATAATAAGAAAGTTTATAAATTTCTTATAAAATTTATTCCATAATTAAAGGAGAGAAGTATTTGTTTTATTATAAAGTTAGTTATAATAAAACTTGGCATAACAGAATTATTCATAAGAAAGATTATAAGATAAATTTCTTATGAAAATTAATTCCGTTAATTCCGTTAAGAGAGAGACTTGGCAAGGGAGAAGCATCTATATAAGGAACCAAAGGCAAGCCTTGAATTCCTAATCAATTAATCAAGAGATTAGTTGCTCTCTCTCTCTCTCTCTCTCTCTCTCTACACGCCTCTCTCTCTCTAGGGCCGGCGCCCCTCTCTCTCTAGGGCCGGCTCTCTCTCCTCCCCTAGGGCCGGCGTAACTCCCAAGGTGGGCGTGAGCTTCATCCACCAAGACGACCTCGGAGAAGAAGAAGCGGCTCACATCTCCTTCCTTCTCGGAATTTAGATTCCGTCTCTTGGTGGTTAGTTTCCTTTCTTCTCTCTTGATCTTCTAGTTGTGCCTTTAGAGAATCTAGTAGTTCTCATCGGCACAAAACTCATGGCTTTGCGAAGTCATCCCGAAGAGAACTCGGCGTGGACGCGAATAGAGGCGAAGCTTCCAAGGGACGCTACGGTTGGATCTCGTCCCTTTTCTTCGAGTTACGCGAGGTACAAAGTAAATTAGTTTACTTTTCGCAATGTTTTATTTTATGATCATGTCCACACACCATAAGGTTGCATGCTAGATACGTGGTTAGAATAATTTGAGAAATTATTTTATGCTAATTCTTCCGCTGCACGTAAATATTTTAAAATTTTACGAACACGTATCATTGTCAACATGCACCCGGTCCCAACACAAACTGCCCCTACCGACTCTCAATACCTGCCAAGGACAGTTGGCGTGTGTCAATCTGGTCATAGTCCTTGGACAGGTGGCTCACCTGACTGCTAGTGACACGGATACCAAACCGCAACTGGAAGAACTCGGTCAGAACGTGGCAAAACGACATGTATATTTTCCCATTGACACTTTGGGAAAAATGACAGATAGAGGTAAATACATGAAGGGAGACATATATATCCAACCTCCTCTCTAGGGCATACATCATCATTAGATGAGGCAGTCGGATCCTTGCCCTTCCCTTCATGACGATGGGTAACAGACATTCTAACACAATCTTATATAGCACATGACTGAAGGGACTCATAGGCTTGACATCAAAAATGCGCTTAGACTCATGCCTATGCCTCCTAAAGTAATGCAGATGTATCTGATTGATGGTGACATCAGGGAACTCAAAAGACTCAACAACATTAGGAAAGTAAGTGTTTACATTATGGACGCCCTACACTCTAAAAAACTGGCTAAAACCATGGTCGAGAATGGAATGGTGACTCCGACTACTCTAGACTCATAAAGATTATTTTTAGAGTCAATGCACGTCAAATTGGCAAAGAATTCCTGACATAGGTCAACATTAATATCATGTTGACAATACACGAGTTGTTCTATTCCAAAATGGGTGACCATCTCGGTGATTTGAGGTGACTTTTCTTGAAAGTAGGCCTTATTCAAATACCTACAATTCATCGGGACAAATTCATTTTCCTCAAATCGTTTCTTGCATTCCAAAGACCTAAACCTAGATTCTCCCGACTGTCCCTGACCTTGGTGAGATGACCCCTCACCCCTTGGCCTCTTAGAAACAACCCTAACATCCCACATACATGCATGCAGACCAAGACACCCCCCCAAAGGAAAAATAACAAAGAAAACATGCACAAATTATCACATTAGTTCCAAAATATAGTTTGAATGAAAAACTGAACCTTAAACAATGATACCTTTTTGCTAATCTCTTCATGATGATGATTTAGAAGTCTAGACTTGGGAAGAGAAAGTTTCACAAGCCCTAGGTCGTAGATAGGGGCTAGAGAAGGCTTAGGGAAGAGATTTTAGGGCTCGGGGAAGGCTTAGAACGAGAGAGGGGCTCGGGAGAGGAAGAAATCGCCGGGGTGGCACGCCAAAACTTTAGGTTTTGGCTACCCCGTGCCCTTTTTCTTTTATAGAACCCGCGAACCAGTCGACTGCCCCCAGGGCAGTCGACTGGTAAAGTTCACAGAAGGTTTTTCCAGTCGAGATCAGTCGACTGCCCCTAGGGCAGTCGACTGATAAAACATTCAGAAGGTTCTGTGTTATGGACCAGCCAACTGGCTCTGAGCCAGTCGACTGATACTTGAAATCTTAGTTTTTCAGTCTACTTTCAGAAATGCATAACTAATTTCGCAAACCTCCAAAAAATCTAAAATTTTGTGGAGAGATTTGTGGATCCTAAGTCTACTTGGAAAAATTATGATTTCAGATAAATTCACTCCGGATCCCAAGATTGATACGAATTTCAAAACTATCCAAAATGAGTCATTTAAACCTAACTAGAAGTTCTAATTTGAACCTCTTCTTGATGTTTTTCCCAATACTCATTCATAATACACTGATAGCATCAAGTTATATAGTATTTTCACACTAAGACCAATTTCTTTCAATTATAACCCCATTTTCAATCTTTTTCTCCATACCTCTCCCTTTAATGTGTCAATTCTCTAATATTAAGGCTACTCTTAGCCTTTTGAACCCTTTGACACACTTCATAGCCCATCTAGTCTCCTAGAAGAAAATCACCCGAGATCCATTGACCATAGATCCCTTCTTGGCTTCTAGAGCTCTCCCTTGAGCTCCTAGCCCTAGTTACCTCCCTAGGTAACTCATCTACAAATGCAAGACCATACCGGTGCTCTTCCGGTGCTTCTTGACCTTCCACTACTACTCTCTTCACCCTATAAATCTTTTTCTTGGTCAATTCATTTTCTTTTCCTTTAAATGGCTTTTCTTTGCCATTTTTGATCTTTTCTCTACCATAGTTATAGGGCACCCTTGAATATACCATTTTACTAGCATTTGCCCTCCTAGGGTGGTATCCCAATCCCGGCCTACCATTCCTAAGATGTTGATCTTTTTGCATCATGCTTGACCCCTTGGACCCCCTAATGAGTCTATCTAGGTTTTTCTCTAATTTATCAAGTTTTACTTTCAAAACTTGATTTTCCTTTTCCAAAGCCCTAACCTTAGAATCATTAGACCTAACTTGATCATTTCTAGGTCTATCCATTTTTCTAGGCATATGTCTTCCTTTCTTAGGGTTTATGCCTTGGTCCTTAGGTTTTGTGGTCCTAGGTTTATCATGAAACATGGAATGTTTTGTGTTTTAGCATGCAATAGTATTTTTATTCCTATCATGATATTTAAAACCAAAAACACGCATAGGCAAACAATGATTTACATTTTTAGCATTCATGGAAGAATTTGAGGCATAAGTAGAGTTAGGGATTACCTCCGTTACCCTTGGTGCTCCCCCTTGATATGAGCTCCTTTTCCTTTCTTCTTTCTCCCATTTCCTAAAGTGCTCCATCTTCTTGAGCTTTCCTTTCCTTGGACATTTTGTATGATAATGCCCTAGCTCCCCGCATGTGAAGCATCGAATTCTCCTTCTTTTGTTTTGAGCTTCCTCATTCCTACAACCCATATTAGATTTAAATTTAATGGACCTAGGTTTCGGAATTACCTCCTTTTTACCTAGTGGGCACTTATCCTTGTAATGCCCCTTTTTGTTTCACCCAAAGCATATGATATGCTCTTTTGATTTTGTCTTGGTGGAGGTTGGAGCTTTCTCTTACTCATGTGTGGATGAGGGTCTCTCCTCCCCCTCAACCCTTGATGTTGACACTTCTTCTTCTTCTTTGGATGAGGTGGATGTTTTTTCACTTAATTCCTCCAATTCACTTGAAATTGACAATTCTTTTTCTCTTTGGTCTTCTTGGATACTTGAACTTGTTTCTTCGGGCTCCTCTACTAGTTGAGCTTGTGTAGGGGTCTTATGAATTTCTTCCAATTTACTCCACAACTCATATGCATTTGAATATGTCCCTACACTGCTCAAAATATTGTAAGGCAAAATGTTAACCAAAATATTGATTACCTTCTCATTTGCCCTTGCTTGTTCTTGTTGCTCCTTGGTCCAATATCTAGGTCGGAGCTTCTTTACATGCTTGTCCTTAGGGGTTTCAAATGGTTCTTCTAACACCATTACACACTCCCAATCCATGCCGAGCCACATCTTCATTCTAGCTATCCAATACGCAAAGTCTTCATGCTCGTATGGTGGTGGTGAGTTGATATCGTCCCCTAGCTTGTCTTCCATTGTTTTCTCCTCTAGCGTGTGCTCCCTCGGTGGTTAGTCCGATCAAGAGCGGTCCTTCGCTCTGATACCAATTGTAGGATCGATTCCATATGCTAGAGGGGGTGAATAATGTTTCTCGGATCTTTTTGTACCTACGTTGCTAGTTGCGCAGCGGAAATACAAATAAAATAAAACTAACAACAATAATCAACGCTAACAAACCAGATTTACATGGTATCCACCCCGGACGGGTGACTAATCCAAGAATCCGTCGGTGGATCAATCCCAGATAACCTCCGGCTAGCCTTCGTCGCTCTTTGTGGGTGGAGAAACCTCGCCACAATCCCAAGCAAACCTCTGAGTACCAAAGACTACTAACAAGCCTTAACCAAGCTTGTTTCGTTAAGAAAAGAAAGCATGAAATGAGCCCCTTTAAATAGGGCTCGAATCTGAAACAGCCGCTACCAGTCGACTGCCCCTGGGGCAGTTGACTGGTCTCACTCAGATTCGACTATTACCGTACAATGATCGAATCTGTCAGCCTATTCCAGCCGACACCAGTCGACTGCCCCATGGGCAGTCGACTGGTCCGAATCCTAAGCCTAGGGCTACACTCCCTAGTACATTTCACTCCGCACTCGAACCCTCTGGGCTTAATCCCTGAGTACAAACACTCAAACTCAGACCCTCACAACCCGGTTAACTCTTCACCAGTAGCCTCGACTGTTGCCTTCACGCCCTCTTCATCTTCGGCCCTCATCCCTCGGATGCGCACGCAAGCCTCCAGCTTGCCTCCATGCCACCCTTCACGTACGCCAACGATCCCTCGGATGCACATGCAAGCCTCCAGCTTGCCTCCATGCTATCCTTCACCTGAAGACATCAACCAAGTCCATGTGTACCTGTACACCTGCACACTCATGTACACATATTAGTCTACAATAAATCCTAACATAACCATATTGACCAACACACATCAAAACCCTATGATCCTCCAGATCATATCAAGGCCAATTACCCCAACACAGCTCCCGGTCCGGACGTGGGGCGATCCACGTGTTGGGATCTCCCGGTGACATAAATTCAAAATGCAGCAGAAACAAGATCCCTCGAGCGATCCAAGTGAAAAAAAAACTCGTACGAAGTTCATCATCTATCTAAAGTGTATACCTTTGGAGCGTGCCCTTGCGTTTATCCCACTCGTCCAAGTGCCACCGAATCTCTTGCACGTTCAAGCGTTCGTGCCTCTATGCGTATCCACACGGACATGATCTCTCAACTTCGGGAAGAACTACCTTAGTTGTGCTAGCAACTTGAGGTAGTTCACAAGACCACCAAGAACCCCAAAAGGGTTTCGGCCAAGAGGGAGAAGAGAAAGAAGAGAGGAAGGGAAGAAGGGAAAGCTCTCTTCATTCAAAATGACTAGACCCTCTTTTATACACATCCCATGAATATGAAGAGACTTTTGTCTCTTTGGCTTCCTTTCATTAAAGCCAATAAAGAGCATATCTTCTCATGTGATTGTTCATCTTCTCTTCATTCAATGAAGAGAGACTTTTCTCTTTCATTCATTAAACACTTTAATGAATTTCTCCCGCAATTCCGACCAGAGCCTCTTGGGCTCCCGACCATGTCTCCCACCAAGTCTCCCGAGCAAGTCCCCGAGCTCCCGACCAAGTCTGCCGAGCTAGTCTCTCGAGCTCCGAACGAAGTCTGCCGATCTAGTCTCTCGAGCTCCCGACCTAGTCTGCCGAGCTAGTCTCTCGAGCTCCCGAAGTATCGTGTCCTTAGTGTGTGACCCAATAGGTTCTCGTGACGTTGACAATGTGTCTAAACCACTTTAGACACATAAGCAATGAGCGACATCTAGCAATGCATCATTGCTACCCAAGTAATAAGAAAGTCGAGATCCGACTTAATCTCTGTGACTATAATAATGTATGACATTGTCCTTCTATCCTCGATATATAGATTGACCAATGAGGCATAGACCGTGTCATCCTCGATTAATCTATGTGTTTCTTGATCCCCGAGTAGACTCACTCAAACAAATGAGCTCAATATCTCATATTGACTCATTTGAGCATGACCATGCATTTTAGTAGTCCTACTCGATCAAGGGGCCCACAGATATCACTCCCGTCATATGGGAGGGATAGATCCCATCTACATCACGCACATCCCTTCGCATGATTTATTATATACCCAGTGATTGCCATTATAGTCCACCCTGTTACGGGTGACGTTTGACGATACCAAAGTACATAACTCATCACGTAGGGAACCGTAGTGACTTCAGGTCTAAGGACTATTCATACTAATAGTCACATGAGAATGTTTATGACAGTCATATGACAATCTATGAAACTTTCTCATGGCCGGTCAATTCAGTACACATTCTCTAATGTATACCCATGTGTCAACTTGATATCACATATCCATGACTTATGAGCTCAAGTCATCAATTGACCTACATGCTAGTCTCCATGCATTATTAATATTGTCCTTGAATATTAATGTTTGACTAGGAATGATTTAGTGTAGTGTTCTCTACATTATCTCACTATCGATTCAACCAATCGATATAATGTAAATAAGAACCTACTACTCAAGGACATTATTATACTTAGTTATTTGGCACAAGTATAAATTAAGTATAATAACCAAAACAACCTTTATTAATGATATAATATGATGTAAAAAGTCCCTAGTCAATCATCATATAATTGGCTCTAGGGCTCCTTCTAACACCACGCTCCCCGGGATCAAGCCGACCCAACATCCAAACTCCGAGCCTTCTGAGCAAACGATGTTATACTTGGCCCGGCTCCCCGACCGGATGCGTGGCGACCCATGCTCCCCGGGGCCAAGCCGACCAAGTGCATAGACCTCGCCTCCTAAGCGAGCAATCTTATGTGGGGCTCGGGTTCCTTCAGCGGGCGCGTTGCAACCCACGTTCCTCAGAAGTTCCCCGACCGAGTGTGCAAGCTCCAACCTTCTGAGCAAGCAGCGTTATACTTGACTGGGTCGAATGCATGGTGATCCACGTTCCTTAAAGTCGACCGTGTGTGCTTAGTCCCCGAGCGGGTACACGATGTGAAGGTTATTCCTGAGCCTTAACCTAATCAAGTTTTGCGTTCCTCGGCCGAGGTAGCCGAGTCGACCTCGTGAAGAATGGAATATGGTGGGGACTCGAGTATCTGACCGAGCCACCAAGACTTAGAAATAAAAAATAGCAAGCGCACGCAATAACACACGAAAAGAAGTCAATAGCATTAAAATACTGAGTTTAGTACAAAAACGAGGCAAAGCCTCTACTGGGAAAACAAAAAGATAAAGGAAACAAAACCCCGACCTCACTTTAAGGGTCGGAAGACCTCCTCCGCCATCTACTGGGTTAGGCCAGCCAGCTTGACGATGCTGACCAGGAGGTCGGGCGGAAGGTACCCTCCCTGCTTAAACTGCTCAAATGTGCTGAGCATCTATTGCTTAAGCAGAGGTCGCAGCCTTTGGGACAGCTCGCGGCTGAATTCCTTGGAATTCAGCTATTCCACCTGGCGAGCGTCGCACCGAGTTACCTAGTCCGCCTTATAAGCCCGAAGCTCTTCGAGCTCGGACTGGGCAGCCTCCCAAGCATCCTGTTGCTCCCGGAGTCGTCTCAGCTCCTCCGCTTGGGCATTGAGCTCTGCGTCGCGACTCGCCAGCAGAGTCTTTAGGGAGTCGGTCTTCTCAGCTTGGGCAGACAGCTCTCGCTCTTTGGCCGCTAGCTTGGAGCGCAGGGACGTGGAGGACTGGGTCACCTCGGCGAGATCGACCTGCGCCTTCATCAGCTCCTCGTCTGCCTTATCCCGGAGAGCCCAGGCCTTGTTCTTTGTGTGTTTGACCTGGGAGACTCGAAGGAGAGATTGGGCAACTGCCGAGTCCGCCGAAGCTATTTGGGACTGAGCAACCTCCAGCTGCTCCTCCGAGTGGGCCAGTCGGTCTTGCAAAGTAATGACCTCTACTCTTAAACCGTTGAGGGCGTCATCGCTGGAGACCAGCTGAGGATGGTGGAGCCGGGCCTCCAAGCTCTTCACCCGCCACTCGGCCCGTAGTCGGGCCTTGTTCTTTTTATATATATAATCATCTACATTTTGAAAAGAAAATCATAACAACACAGATGCGTATTTGTATTAGTATATGCATAAAAGTCCAATATTTAGCATTGTAGATAACATGGTATGTGGTGACACACAGAAGATCATATTATCAGTCCCTTGCATAGTATAAGTAGAGGCTCACAAACGAGATGGAGTTGGACAAACCATCGGGAGGGTTGTAGTGTAATTAGGTGTGGTTTGTCTTGACAATAGAATTACACTAGTGTGCTTTGTGTGCATTGAGCAGGACCAAAACCAGAGGTCATCCAATTTGTACTGACTTAATAATTAGATTGGACCTCGGATTATTATGGAGTACAATCCCTAAATCCCGATATAATAACGTGCACGTATAGTTAATATTTATTTCTTTGATTTACCAATGGGCGAGATTTATTCTGCTAAATCAATAGGCCCGGTAAGTTGAGAAATAATATTAATTATATGGTGTGCCGTTGATTATTGACAGAATCCGTGTCCTAGTGAGTCGGGATGATGATGCCCCCTTGATGAGCTCATAAGGTTCATCATGTTAAATCCTGCAGGTAGATTTGATCCAACATGATGATAAGGTTGAGTGATACTAGTCAAGGAGCCAGAGGTTGATTAATTAAAATTATCAGTAATTTAAATTAATCGATGGACATTTGATATCTTAAACATGGGGAGATGGATGCACTCATAATAGGTGGAGCCCATATGAAAATATGGGTATTGGTGAGGAAGTTCAATAGAGATACTTTAATGGAATGAATCTTCATTAATGGATTGATTTAAGATCCATTAGTGGGACAAGACCTAACTCCTCCTCTTGGTCCCTACTTTAGCCCTATATATACCCCATGGGATCAAAGAAACCAAGGCTAATCAATCCAATTGATCACAACCCAAGACTCTTATTTTCTCCTCTCTCTCTCCTTTTCTCTCTCTCTTAGGGTGCCAGTTAGAGGAGAAGAAAACTCTTCTTCTTCCTCATCCCATCACTTCTCCTTCAAGGCCGCCAGCTACTGCTAGAGAAAGGGAGTTTCTTGCTCTCCATTTTGTGGTGTCCGGCGAGGAGGAGACACAGCCGGTGGGTGGCGCACGAGAGAAACCGGCGGGCGGCGGTGCAAGGCGATGCCGCAAGCAAAGGGAGAAGGGTGAAGTTCACAGTCGGATTTGGGTGAGGAAGGAGATCATTTCTCTCCTTCTTATTCTTCTTCAAGATCTTCCCTAGGTCTTCCTTGTGGTCGACGAGGGTCTGGTGGCTCTCGGTGGCTGGCGGCGCAAGGAACGGTGAAGAGGTGGCCGGCAGTTCCAAAACCCTTGGCTAGGCGCAAGAAGAAGAGATCTTTTGGAGCGCCTTGGTGATCCCGGTTCTTGGTAGCTCGTCGACCACACGACGTCCGGGAGGGAAGGGACATAAGGTAGAAGGCTACGAGATAAAGGAAGGTATAATTTTCTTCCTTGGCTCCTTTGTTTAGTCTCGTCAATTTATGTGTGTTTTAATTAATTATTATTGCTTTGATTATTTGTTAATCATGTATAATAATTAATTAATTGGACCCCGATAATAAATATAAAAATTGGTGATCCACTCGTTGTCTTTTCCGCAGTCGAGCGGTTAGGCAAATTACAAGGCTTGATCTTTGAGATTGACCAAGTTGTAATTTGAACCGTTCGATACGATGACGAGATGGTCATTGGGAGACGGGTCTCCATTCGGATTAATTTTTAATCCTTAAATGTGGATAGGTCTCTCAAGGACGATCAAGTATTCGCATAGGTAACCCACCAAGTCATACCCATCAATTGATATCAGAGCTGAGGTTTCTGGTTTTTTGTGTTTAGGATTGGTTAATTTTTACACATTATCATATATGATTATTTTTGCTGGATGATATATGGATGTGCGTAGGCTAACTCTTTGTTGCAAGCACAAGATTCCACTTATCATGGCTTAGATAATTGTGTTATGTGATTGATTGTGTAATATTGTAATTAATTAAATCTTCGGGGTTGACGAGGCTAGATAGTATTTAATTTTTGTAATTAAATACGGCACGTATTTAGCCGAGCGTTTTGTTTGATTTCGATCTAGTTTTTATGTACACTCCTTCGTGGAGTATAGGATCGATGGATGTAAATAATTAGTTAGTCATCTCGGCTCGGAGATCCCTTCAAGGTTGCTTGCGCATGTTGTAAACCCTGGTGGCTTGCGCATGATAATTGATGGAATTCGTGTCCTAGTGAGTCGGGATGATGATACCCCCTTGAAGAGCTCATAAGATTCATTATGTTAAACCCTGCAGGTGGATTTGATCCAACATGATGATAAGGTTGAGTGATACTAGTCAAGGAGCCAGAGGATGATTAATTAAAATTGTCAATAATTTAAATTAATCGACGGACATTCGATATCTTAAACAGGGGGGGGTGGTGGATGTACTCATAATAGGTGGAGCCCATATGAAAATATGAGGGTTGGTGAGGAAGTTCAATGGAGATCCTTTAGTGGAATGGATCTTCATTAATGGATTGGTTTTAGATCCAGTAGTGGGCCAAGACCCAACTCCTCCTCTTGGTCCCTACCTTAGCCCTATATATACCCCATGGGATAAAGAAACCAAGGTTAATCAATCCAATTGATGACAACACAAGGCTCTTATTTTCTCCTCTCTCTCTCCTTTTCTCTCTCCTAGGGTGCTAGTTAGAGGAGAAGAAAACTCTTCTTCTTCCTCATCCCATCACTTCTCCTTCAAGGCCGTCGGCTACTGCTAGAGAAAGGGAGTTTCTTGCTCTCCCTTTTGTGGTGTTCGGCGAGGAGGAGACGCAGCCGGTGGGTGGCGCGTGAGAGAAACCGGTGGGCGACGATGTAAGGCGGCGCCGCAAGCAAAGGGAGAAGGGAGAAGTTCACAGCCGGATTTGGGAGAGGAAGGAGATCGTTTCTCTCCTTCTTATTCTTCTTCAAGCTCTTCCCTAGGTCTTCCTTGTGGCCGGCGAGGGTCCAGTGGCTCTCGGTGGCCGGCGACGCAAGGAACGGTGAAGAGGTGGCTGACGGTTCAAAACATTTGGCTAGGGTTTTTGGCTAGGCGCAAGAAGAAGAGATCTTTTGGAGCGCCTTGGTGATCCCGGTTCTCGGTAGCTCGTCGCCCACACGACGTTCGGGAGGGAAGGAACATAAGGTAGAAGGCTACGAGGTAAAGGAAGGTATAATTTTCTTCTTTGGCTCCTTTGTTTAGTCTCGTCAATTTATGTATGTTTTAATTAATTATTATTGCTTTGATTATTTGTTAATCATGTATAATAATTAATTAATTAGACCCCGATAATAAACAAAAAAACCGGCGATCCACTCGTTGTCTTTTCCGCGGTCGAGCGGTTAGGCAAATTACAAGGCTCGATCTTTGAGATTGGCCAAGTTGTAATTTGAACCGTTCGATACGATGATGAGATGGTTGTTGGGAGATGGGTCTCTATTCAGATTTATTTTTAATCTGTAGACGTGGAGTGGTCTCTCAAGGACGACCAAGTATTCGCATAGGTAACCCGACAAGCCATACCCATCAACATTTACTTGAGTGCACACAGTTGTGACCAAGTGGCGGGGTGGGCACCTTGCTTGATGGGAATTCGGTCAAGCACTGTCGGTCCCCCGGACTACCCTATGCTCGAGCGACCTTCATCAGCCAACCGGGGATTGTTTTAACCGTCGATTCGGCCTTTTACTCATCCTATTACGACCAAGTCATCCCCCCCACGGGGATCAGTCCAGGTGGGCCCGTACCCTCCCAGATCATATCGCCCGGATCACATGCCCTCCCTTGAGTCTAGTCAAAGGAGGTGGTGAGACGACTGACTAGAATGGCCGGCCAGTAGTTCTCCACTCAGACCACCATCCTTCTCCTCTGACCTAAGAAAGGCGCCTCATCGTTACCGAGGCAGCACCCATGCCTTCATCATGACGGTCGTCGCTTCGATCCCATCCCTCATTAATTACCCTGACATGTGTTGCCCTTTCACCAGGAGCGCCCGGCAACAAGGCGTCGCCATGCCGGAGACCATGCGTGGTGTTAGACGTAGATTCCCGAGGCCCTTTATCCCTGGGTGGAGACGAACGGTGGATATTGAATCCCACCTTTTTTTCCCCTCGTCATCAGACGATTCTCCTGCCACATACTCTCCTATAAATAACCTCCGGGGCCCATCTAGGTCATTTTCACCCCCTCTACTTCCTCCTGTTTTACTCTCTGCAATGGCCAACAACTTCTCCCGACCAAAGCCTTCCACCACCTCCGATCATCTCCGTCCTCCTTTGGGTTAGTTTTCTGGCCAATTTCTTCCTCTTTTCGTTTTCCTTAAATCCTCTAAGCTCACCCGCCCGGACCTTCCCTCGCCTTCTTCGACCGACCGCTATCTCCACCTTTATGGCCACACTAGTCGTCATCCTTGGCCTGTGGTACATGACCTCCGTGTCTACCATGGGCAGTCATAACTTCGACTCCCTTTGGGAGGAGTATCATGTGCCCCACGACTATCGCATAATCATTCCTAATAGCCACGACCGACCCTATCTTTTGTCGCTCGACTTCTTCTCCATTTTCCGAGACCAATTTCTAGGTAGACATGTAGGGATCTCCCGGCGCATGAACACAGAAATGCAGCGGAAACAAGACCCCTTGAGCGATCCATGCGAAAGAAAACTAGTACAAAGCCGATCTACAGCTATTTATCTTGTAGATATACCTTTGATGCGTGCCCTTTCATTTATCCCGCTCGTCCAAGATGCGCCGGATCTCTTGCACGTTCAAGCGTCCGTGCCTCTATGTGTATCCACACGAACACAATCTCTCAGCTTCGGAGAAGAACTATCTTAGTTGTGCTAACAACTTGAGGTAGTTACAAAACCACCAAGAACCCCCAAAAGAAAGGGTTTCGGCCAAGAGGGAGAAGAGGAAAGAGAAGGAAGAGAGGAAAAGGGGGGGGGGGAGAACTTACTCATCCAAATGACAAGACCCTCTTTTATACTCATCCCATGAATATGAAGAAGTTTTTATCCCTTTAGCTTCCCTTCATTAAAGCCAATAAAGAGCACATCTTCTCATGTGACTCTTCAACTTCTCTCAATTCAATGAAGAGAGACATTTTCCTTTACTTTTATTATTAATTTATTAAACACTTTAATGAATTAATATCTCATGAGTTCCTGACCAGGCCTCTCGAGCTCCCGACCAGGTCTCCCAATCTCCCGAACAGGTCTCCTGAAGCATCGTATCCTTAGTGTGTGACCCAATAGGTTCTTGTAATGTTGGCAATGTGCCTAAACCGCTTTAAACATATAAGCAATGAGCGACATCTAGTAATGCATCATTGCTACCCAATTAACAAAAAAGTCGAGATCCGACTTAACCTCCGTGACTAGGATAATGTATGACCTTGTCCTTCTATCCTTGATATCAAGATTGACCAGTGAGGCATAGACTGTGTCATCCTCGATCAATCTTTGTGTTTCTTGATCCCCAAGTAGACTCACTCAAATAAATGAGCTCAATATCTTATATTGACTCATTTATATTGATTTATTTGAGCATGATCATGCGTTTTAGTAGTCCTACTAGATCAAGGGGCCCACAGATATCACTCTTCTCATATGGGAGGGATAGATCCCTTCTACATCACTCACATCTCTCCGCATAATTTATTACATACCCAGTGATCGCCTTTATAGTTCACCCTGTTATGGGTGACGTTTGACGATACCAAAGTACACAACTCCTTATGTAGGGAACCATAGTGACTTCAGGTCTAAGGACTATTCATACTAATAGTCACATGAGAAAGTTTATGACACTCATATGACAATCTATGAAACTTTCTCATGGCGGGTCAATTCAGTATACATTCTCTAATGTATACCCATGTGTCAACTTGATATCACATATCCATGACTTGTGAGCTCAAGTATCAATTGACCTACATGCTAGTCTTCATGCATTAATATTGTCCTTAAATATTAATGCTTGACTAGGAATGATTTAGTGTAGTGTTCTCAACATTATCTCACTATCGATTCAACCAATCGATATGATGTAGATAAGAACCTACTACCCAAGGACATTATTATATATACTTAGTTATTTGGCACAAGTATAAAGTAAGTATAATAATCAAACATGCATTTATTAATGATAGAATATGATACAAAAAGTCCCTAGTCAATCATCACATAATTGGCCCTAGGGTTCTTACTAACAAGACATAGGTTTTCCCTAACCCCTTCATTGCTGAAACTTATAGATACTTCCAGATTTTAGTCTCCCAAGTATCCCCTAATGCCATATGCATCCTATGCGGGACCATCATTCTTTTCACCCTCTATTGAGTGCCCTCTGCCCCAGAATCTTTCACTTATTCTACTACCCAAAAAAAATAGGAGCATGGGAACTTCTTCTTCCAAGTCCGGACCAAATCCTCGTATCTAGATAAGATCCCCAACTCTTATAAGGGTTGAAAAACCTACTACTTCTTTATCAACACTACCCCCGCCCCTAGCTGACCGACCGATTGGATAGAGAATTTACCCACCTAACCGGTGGTCGGGAAGAATTACCGCTCTGACCCTGAGTGTGAGCTGGCCTTCTCCAAGATTGGGGGTCTTCGTTTCCACGGTATTCGCTTGCTCAGCGAGGCAATGCTCTACATCTTCGGCCCAAGTCAAACGCCTGCCATCCTGCCGACCTACTTCGGTAAGTTTTTCCTTCTCATTTGAACACATTTTGTGTTGACCTTAAGATTTTTTCTATTTTGTAGCCCAAATGATGTCGGATATAACCTTGGAAGAAATGCTTGGGCTGGAGGACGTCGAGCTAAATGCTCGGGTGGCCAACGAGTTGGCCATAAGAAAAGTCTCCCCCTTAAAGAAACAACGGCGTTTGGTGAAGAGGTCCTTCCCGCAGCTGGGGGCCTCCCGATCGGAGAAGCTACTCTAACCGACAAGAGCCCTGGGCCCTTCGTTTCGGCCACGACACCTAAGATCTCGACAGAAGCCCAGCCAGGAATGCCCCCGAAGATCTTGTCAACACGGCCGTCTTCGAGGCAGTCACACTCTCCGTCCGACTGCACCGCCAGAAGAGATGCCACTCGACCGTTGAGTCCGTTTCCTAGAAGACAGAGCTGATAACCGAGGCCTACGACCTGACAGCCTCTGGTTCCAGCCAACCCAGTCGCGACAAGCGACTCCATGCCACCGAGCCTGGCTCCTTGCAACGGGCCAGCTAACTACATCATGTTGACCGAGAGGGGACCCTCGACCGTGAACTTTTCGGTGGACCCTCTTCCCCCTGGGTTCTATGGCCACCGAGACTTCTACTGGCTTCGATTGCTCTTCTGTGGAAGGACCGTCTGATTAGCCGCCCGTCCACTTGGAGGTTCCATCGACTATCCCCAACTCTTCCACCACACTAGTGCAACATATAAGCTTGCATGGCGGCCTGGTACAATGCTGGGATCAAGGGATCATGGCCACTCACCACTAGGTCCCAATCAGACTAACCGATAGCTTTTTCATGGATGCCACTCAGGTAACCTTGATCTTTTCCTTCTTCGGCTATGGTCACTTAATCTTTTCTCTCTTTCTTCAGTTCTGGGTGGCATGCTAGGGGGTGGCTCAGTCTTTGGTATTCAACGCCTGGGGGCAGCGGGAGGCCGAGCGGCGGGTGCAGGAGATGGAGACCACCTTGAGCCACTCAGCTTTGCCTCTGGGAGATGAAGGGACGATCCTCATACGATTAGAGGTCGTAGGATTGAAGACCCAATTGGCCGAGGCCAATGAGCGACTAGAGGAGGGGAAGCGTCGGTCGGTAATAGCCGAGCGGGCAATCAGCCATGCTCTGAACTGAATGTATTACTTGGACAGCCAAAAGAAAATGACCCTAAACCGTTAGGCCCGTGCCCGGTTAGACATGGACAAGAAGATAGCAGAAGCTAGGCCTTAACTATCCAGTTGAAAGAGTTGGGCGCCGCCCACCATCAAGCTTAAATGGTGCTAACCAATAAGGATACTGAGTTGGCTGCAAGGACTCCAAGTTGACGGTCAAGGATGCAAAACTAATCACCAAGGAGAAGAGTCGATGTTCTCTGGAAGACCAGTTGGACGTCTGGATCGTCGAGCTTTTCGCTTGCGACAAGGAGATCAACCGCTTGCACAAGGAGTTGGTCGCTTTGAAGGCCTACCAGGCCGAAGAGTCTTCCCGACTGGAGACACACCATGTGGAGTACATTAACTCCCCCGCCTTTGGCTAGCAGATTGCACGTCAGATGGCCAATATGTTCAAATACTAGGTCGAATGTGCCGTCTAGCAACTGAAGGAAGTTGGGCATCTACCTCAGGACATACTGTCGAACGCCTTGAAGCTATCCCGGGTCAAGGAGATTCTCCCCTCAGACCTCTTCAGCCCCTTCACCTAGGATTAGCTTAATTATTTTTCTACTTTGTAGCTTATACTTTTGTCCACTCAGCCCTTAGGGCTCCATTAATGAAATGTTTCCTTTTTCCACTCGACTCTTCGGGCTCCCTTAATGAAATGTTTAAGAGATTTCTGTATTGGAACCATTACATATTACTTTCCTCCTCTTAATCCTTGTGCTCGTATCTCCGCCCAGCTGTGCCTGCCCAGCTCGTCTCACTTCATCTTAGAGGTGGATCCCTCACTCACAGTGTCCTTTTGGGTGCCACAACAATGCTTGGCTGACCCCACTGGTAGTTCACTTAGCGGCAAGAGTCTAGACTCCGCTCGGGCAGATCATTGGGCTCGTGGGGGCCCCATTCGGTCGGGACTTATGCTTAGTGGGTGCACGACAACAGATGTACTTAACTCGCTCATTGGCGAGAATTCAGACACCACTCTGGTGGACCAGTAGGAGCGTGGGCAACCACGTCCGGTCGGTCCTGAGATCGGTGGGGGCATGGAAGCAAGCCTACTTATAACTCACTCGATGGTGAGAGTTTGGACACCGCTCGAACGGACCAATAGTAGCATGGGCAGCCATGTCTGGCTGGCCCTAAAGTCGGTGTCTGAGAGCAGACCCACTTATAACTCGCTCGATGGCTAGAGGGGGAGGGGTGAGTAGTTTCTCACGTAAATCATTCGTTCTTCCTACACGATTAGTTATGCTAGCGGAAATGGAACTTGAACAAATAAGAATAATGCTAACATTTAACCTTTTACGTGGTTCGGAGATTGCTTGCTCCTACTCCATGACGTGTTCTCGAGGTGGACAAACCCTCAATCCTGTTGGGATCTCCCGGCGACATAAACACAAAACACAGCGGAAACAAGATCCCTCGAGCGATCCATGCGGAAGAAAACTCGTACAAAGTTCATCTATCTAATAGATCTATCTACAGTGTATACCTTTGGAGCGTGCCCTTACATTTATCCCGCTCGTCTAAGTGCCACCGGATCTCTTGCACGTTCAAGTGTCTGTGCCTCTATGCGTATCCACACGGACACGATTTCTCAACTTCTGGAAGAACTAATTTAGTTGTGCTAGCAACTTGAGGTAGTTCACAAGACCACCAAGAACCCAAAAAGGGTTTCGGCCAAGTGGGAGAAGTGGAAGAAGAGAGGAAGGGAAGAAGGGAAAACTCTTCTCATTCAAAATGACTAGACCCTCTTTTATACTCATCCCATGAATATAAAGAGGCTTTTGTCTCTTTGGCTTCCCTTCATTAAAGCCAATGAAGAGCGCATCTTCTCATGTGACTCTTCATCTTCTCTTCATTCAATGTAGAGAGACTTTTCTCTTTTCTTCATTAAACACTTTAATGAATTTCTCCCGCAATTCCGACCGGGCCTCTCGGGCTCCCGACCAAGTCTCCTGAGCAAGTCCCCGAGCTCCTAACCAAGTCTACCGTCCAAGTCTCCGAGCTCCCGACCAAGTCTCCCGAGGTCTCGACCAAGTCTCCCAAGCTCTCAACTCGAACTCCCGATCAGATCTCCCGAAGTATCGTGTCCTTAGTGTGTGACCCAATAGGTTCTCGTAACGTTGGCAATGCGCCTAAACACTTTAGACACATAAGCAATGAGTGGCATCTAGCAATGCATCATTGCTACCCAAGTAACAAGAAAAGTCGAGATCCGACTTAACCTTCGTGACTATGATCATGTATGACCTTGTCCTTCTATCCTCGATATCTAGATTGACCAATGAGGAATAGACCGTGTCATCCTCGATCAATCCTTGTGTTTCTTGATCCCCGAGTAGACTCACTCAAACAAATGAGCTCAATATCTCATATTGACTCATTTGAGCATGACCATGCATTTTAGTAGTCCTACTCGATCAAGGGGGCCACAGATATCACTCCCGTCATATGGGAGGGATAGATCCCATCTACATCACTCACATCCCTCCACATGATTCATTATATACCCAGTGATCGCCTTTATAGTCCACCCTGTTACGGGTGGCGTTTGACGATACCAAAGTACATAACTTCTCATGTAGGGAACCGTAGTGACTTCAGATCTAAGGACTATTCATACTAATAGTCACATGAGAAAGTTTTTGACACTCATATGAAAATCTATGAAACTTTCTCATGGCGGGTCAATTCAGTACACATTCTCTAATGTATACCATGTGTCAACTTGATATCACATATCAATGACTTGTGAGCTCAAGTCATCAATTGACCTACATGTTAGTCTCCATGCATTAATATTGTCCTTGAGTATTAATGCTTGACTAGGAATGATTTAGTGTAGTGTTCTCTACATTTTCTCACTATTGATTCAACCAATCGATTTAGTGTAGTGTTCCCTACTACTCAAGGACATTATTATACTTAGTTATTTGGCACATGTATAAAGTAAATATAATAACCAAACATGCTTTATTAATGATAGAATATAATACAAAAGTCCCTAGTCAATCATCATATAATTGGCTCTAGGCTCCTACTAACAAATCCATCAGTGGATTATTCCTCGACAATCTCTGGCTAAACTTTTTCCTTCTCGGTGGAGAACAACTTCTCACAAGGTCTCTCTTCCCTTTACAAGATGAGAATTAGGGTTTGAGGAAGAGAGGAGACTTTGGAAGCTTTGAGCATTTGAGCAAGAAGGTCTTTCATAGAATGACTAACCTCTCTCAAGACTCAAAGCTTCCCCTTAAATAGAGGAAAAGCTGTTGACAACACAGTTCAGACCCGTTACTAGTTGACTGATCCAGACACTAGTCAACTGGTTGAGACACCAGTCGACTGGTCCTATCCCTTGGACACAGCCAACCGTTATCCAATAGCTAGTATTTTCAAAGCATCAATCAATTGGTTCCAACCCCAGTCGACTAATCTTTCTGTGAGTTTCACTCAACACTGTCAGTCGACTGATTCCTTCTCCAATCGACTGCCCAGCTTACAAACTCACTCTCAACCTCTCCGGAGTTCATCTTTCGTGTATGCCTTGAAGCCCACTTTCCCAGCTTGCCCTTTGAAGTTTTCTTCCTTTGGCTCTCGTCCCTCAGATGCACATAAGCCCATGGCTTGTCTCCATGCCATCTTTCACATATGCCTTTGAAGTCTACTTCCTTGACTCACCCTTTAAAGTCCTCTTCCTTTGGCTCTTGTCCCTCGGACAGCTTCACTCTGTTGTTCCTCATGAGTGGTTCACCAAGTCTTGCATGACTCAACAAACATATCAAACCAATATGAAAACCTAACTTAATCATATTGACACACATATCAAAATCTTGATCTACCCGATCAAACTTGGGTCGATTGTACCAACAATCTCCCCCTTTTTAATGTGTGATAATATGTTTAAGTTAGACACATAAATAACAATTTGAAAATTAGAGGCATAGTATAATATGAGCCATAAACATGCAAACTCCCCTTTAACCTATGCTCTATCACATGATTTTTAAATTTTACAAAAATATAGAAAAATAAGTTAAGTTCTAACTTAAGCCATTCCATTCTCCCTGTTTGACATCATGAAAAGGATTATACCAATCAATTTTAACCTATGACATCAAAGTAAAACAAGGTGAGTTACATTTTTGAAAAATAGTAGAAATTAGAAAATCAGGGTACCAGTCGGCTGAGACAAGTATCAATCGACTGTCTCCCTACATAAACATCCCCAAAGACTTTCTAGTCGACTGATCCCTGTACTAGTCGACTGGCACAAAGCTATTCTAAATTTTAGTTTCTGAGCTAAATTTCAGAAATACATTAAAAATTTCAAAAGAAATAAAAAAATAAAATTTTGTAAACATATTTCATTTAATATCCTCTAATCTGGAAAAATAAACGACCGCTACAAGTAAGAATATCTTTTGGGTTGGTGCGAGAGGAAAATGTCCCATAATATCCATCCTCCATTGGTCAAAGGGACAAGATATTGTGGAAACTCTCCTTAACTCGACCAGACGGTGAGACAAGCTTTGATACCTTTGGCAGGACAAGCAGGTGGTGACCAGCCGATCGACGTCCTTCTGTAGCGTCGGCCAGAAATAACCAGAGAGCAGGGCCCTCCTAGACACTGTCCGACCACCCGCATAGCTTCCACAAGATCCCGAATGTATTTCCCTCAACACGTACTCTGCCTCCTCAATTCCAAACGTTTGAGCATAGGTTTGGAAAAAGAACGTTTGTAAAGTATATCGCCGATCAGGGTGAACTGGGCAGCTCTTTTCTGTAGTATCTGAGCCTGATACGAGTCGGTCGGGAGGGTTCCTGCTACAGATAAGAAATGATGGGAGCCCGCCAATCGCTATCCAACTACAACTTGGCCTATTGCTCAATTTGAGTGATGAGCATAGTCTGAGTCGTGGGTTGAGCCAACGTCCAAGGGGTAATGGCCTCGGCCAGCTTAGCCAACTCGGCTGCCTTAAGATAACTCTCTCTCAGGATTTGATGCAACTCCACTTCCTGAAA
This sequence comes from Boesenbergia rotunda, assembly GCA_024364735.1. Classification (NCBI taxonomy): domain Eukaryota; kingdom Viridiplantae; phylum Streptophyta; class Magnoliopsida; order Zingiberales; family Zingiberaceae; genus Boesenbergia; species Boesenbergia rotunda. The sequence goes on from JAGFNQ010009432.1 coordinate 207,086, forward strand.
CCCAAACTTTAGCTACTCGTAGGCCTCCAGATAGGCTTGTAGACGTTCACTGTTAATCTCAAACTGTCCAGCCAGCTGCTGCGTGGCTAGTTGTGAATCCGAGTGAAGGATAACCCTAGAAGCTCCTACATGCTGGTGGCCTATAGACCGGCATAAGGGCTTCATATTTTGCCTCGTTGTTGGTGGCCCGATATTTTAGCCGAACGGCTAGATGAGGATGATCTTCCTTGAGAGATATCATAAGGATCCCCACGCCACTTCCCTGTCGGGCGGTGGAACAACCCATGTAAAATTTCCACACCACTTTAGCCTCTTCAGTGTATAGTTCGTTGAGGAAGTCCAGAAGCGCTTGAGCTTTAATGGCTAACCGATGTTGGTACTGGATGTCGTATTCACTCAGTTTGGCAGTCCACTTGATCATCCGGTCAGAAATCTCTGGGTTGATTAATACAATCCCCAAGGTATTGTTGGTAAGCACTATGATCTGGTGCGCTAGGAAGTAGGGTCGGAGATGTCGGGCGGCTAAGACAAGAGCGTAAGCCAACTTCTCGAGTGCGCTTTAACGATACTCGGCTTCTTTCAATACATGTCCAAAGAAGTACATCGACTGATGCTCAGCCTCTTTTTGTTTCACCAGTACAACACTCAGTGCCTCCTGAGTAGCCGACAAGTACACGTACAAGATCTCACCTGCCTCCGGCTTGGCTAGCACAGGTAGTCCAACCAGATAAGACTTCAGCTCCTCAAACGCCCAGTCGCACTCGCTATCCCATTAGAACTTGGTGACTCTGCATAGTGTTTTGAAGAATGGCAAGCTCTTGTCGGGCGAGTGGGAGATGAAACGCGACAGCGCCGTAATTCTACCGGTTAGCCTTTGAGCTTCCTTCAAACTTTGAGGTATAGGAATGTTGAGTAGGGACTTCACTTTGCTCGAGTTGGCTTCGATGCCCCACTCGATGACGATGTACCGTAGGAACTTCCCGCTTCAGTCTCCGAAGAGGCACTTGGTGGGGTTTAGCTTCAACCCATACTTTCTCAATGTGCCGAACGTTTCTTCGATGCCACTTATGAGGTCATCTGCTCGGGTAGACGTAATGAGGATATCGTCGACGTATATCTCTATGTTTTGCCCAATCTGCTCCTGAAAGACCTTGTTCATCATTCGCTGATACGTGGCCCCTTCATTATTCAGTTCGAATGGTATTACAGTATAATAATATGTATCATCAGCTATGATGAAACTGACCTTCTCCTGGTCGGTTGGTGCCAGTGAAACTTGGTGCTACCCTTGATATGTGTTGAACATGCAGATCAGTTCACTCACCGCAGTGGAGTCCACTATCTAGTCAATTCACGGTAAAGGATAATAATCTTTTGGGCAAGCTCGGTTGAGGTCGCGGAAGTCAATGCAGTCACAGCATTTGTTGTCCGACTTGGATACCAACACAACATTGGCCAGTCAGGTCGGGAATTGAACTTCCCGAATGTGCCCGACTTCCAAGAGCTTGTCCACCATGGCTCGGATGATTTTATTTTGTTCAGTGCTGAAGACCCTTTTTCACTGCTTTACTGGTCGGGCATTGGGATAAACTTGCAGTTGATGCTCCATGACATTCGGTCGGATACCTCTCAAATCCCCGACTGACCAAGCGAATATGTCCTAGTTTTAGGCCAAATAGCCTACCAAATCCTGCCTCAGCTCGCCCGGAAGGCCCCCAGCTATCTGCACCTTAGCCTCTTCTCTCTTGGGGAGTAGCTGAACCTCCTCCTTATCTTCCTGCAGTTCGGCCCAGGGTGAAGGTAGTACCATGTTGCAGCTGGCTGGCGGCACCCTAAACATCTTCCAGACCTCCGTCCGGACATCATCAACGTAGCAACTATTAGGATGTATACTAAAAGCCTAGATTTTATATGAACATCTACATTTTGGAATAAGAATCACATGGTCATTGTTTGCATTTTATATTTATTATATGTGTGCATATTGTCCTTTACTTTACATTGTAGATAACATAGTGTGTGGTGTCACACAGAAGATCATGTTATCTGTCCCTTGTGAAGTATAAGTCTATCTTGGACAAACCATGGAATGGTTGTAGTGTAATTTGGTATTAGTCTATCTTGACTATAGAATTACACTAGTACACTTTGTGTGTATTGAGCAGGACCGACTTAGAGGTGATTCGATTTATACTGACTATATAATCGAATCAGAGCTCAGATATTATGGTGTACATGCTCTTAATCCCGATATAATAACGGACACATATACTTAATATCTATTTCTTTGATTTACCAGTGGGCAAGATTTATTTGTTAAATCAATAGGCCCGATAAATTGGAAAATAATATTATATACATGGTGTGTTGTTGATTATAGAAGGAAACCGTGTCCTAATGCGTTAGGATGATAATGTCCCCTTGAGGAGCTCATAAAGTTCATCATGTAAATCCTGCAGGTGGACTTGGTCCGACATGATGATAAGGTTGAGTGGTACTACTCATGGAGTTAGATATTAATTAATTAAATCATCAGTAATTTAATTAATTAATAGACATGCGAGATCTTAAACATGGGGAGATAATGTACACATAATATGGAGGAGCCCATATTTATTATGGGGGCTGGTGCGGTAGTTCAATGATAACCGTTTAGTGGGTTGGGTTATCATTAATGGATCGGACTTTGGATCCATTAGGAGACCAAGACTCAACTCCTCCTCATGGTCCCTATTGTAGCCTATATATATCTCATTAAGCCATCATGAACCACAACCCAAGCCTTGGTTCTCTCTCTCCTTGGGTTGGGGTGCCGGCGGTATAGAGGAAGGAGAGAAGCTTTCTCTCCTCTCCTCTTCTCTTCTTCCTTTTCTCCTCTTGAGTTGCGGCACTAGAAGGCAAGAAGAAGACTCTTGTTCTTCTTTTCTTCCTCTTGGCCAGTGCTAGCTTGAGAAGGAGAGGAGGTTGGCCGGCGGCATCCACAAGGAAAGTGGCTAGGGTTGCGGTGCCGCAAGCTTTCAAGGTGGTGGCCGGCGGCAACTAGATAGCAAAGGGAAAGAGAAAGGCTTGATATCTACTTCTTCTCTTCTCCTTTTCTTATTCCTCCTTGAGTGTGCGGCTAGGGCAAGCAAAAGGGAAGAAGCACCTTCCACTTTTGGCCGACGGCAATAAGGAGGAGACCTTGCTGGTCAGCGCAAGCAAGGAGAAGGAAAAGAGTGGTTGGTGGCTTTTGTTTCATGGAAGATCGTTACCCACACGACGTCCAAGAAGAAGATAGGAATACAGTAGAAGATCGTGAGGTAAATAAGAGGTATAAATCTTGTTTGGTTCTTTCTTGCATCTTGTTTTATTGTATGTTTTTAATTATCATGGACCTTGAAGATAAACACAAAAACCGACGATTAAATCATTGTCTATTCCACGGCTAATTGATTAGAAGAGTTAGATTGCTTGAACAACAAGTTTGTTCAAGCGATCACTCGAATCGATTAGTACGATTATGAAAACAGTCGTTCAGAAAGGTTTTCTCCATCCGGGTTGTTTCTAATTAATAGAAAATTTTAATCCGGGGACATGGAGAGCAATCTAACCAAACGGGAAACTGAAACCAACAGCAACGCCGTGCTACTCTCTAATCTCCCCGGGCTTCCCGCACTTGGTCTCCTACAAGGAACTTGACTTTAAGATAGAAAGTAGACATGACTGCCCAGAACTCGTTGAGGGTCGGTTGGCCCAATATGGCATTATAAGTAGACGGGGTGTTGACTATTAGGAAAATGGACCACAGGATCCTGGAGCCCTTCTCCCAAGGAAATGGCCAGTTTAATCTACTTGATTGGCTATACTGTGTTACCTGTGAATCCAAACAGAGACATGGCCACTGGCTGAACTTTGCCACATCGATCTGCAGTTGATTAAAAGCCCTCTTATAGAATATGTTGACCGAGCTGCCCATATCCACTATGGTCTGATGGACCTGCTAATTAGCTATTACTGTTGATAGGACTATGATGTTATCATGGGGGACCTCCAAGACCTACAAGTCTTGGGGTTCGAAACTAATATGTGGGCTATGGGCTTGATCAATGCTGGTCTTGACCTGATGAATCTCCAGTTGGCGCACTTAGGATTTACGAGCTCGGTTGGAGTCACCATATGTGGGCCCCTAGAAATGACGTTCACATCCCCCTGCATAGCGTTCCGCTGATTGGCCTGCTGCTGGTTAGCCTCTGCAGTCTCAGGCGGACCAGTCGGTTGGAATAATTGTCGTGCAACGAGTGTTCCTATAGGTGTCACTTCCTAGCCGCCACTCAGCTATCCCGAGGGCTCGGGTTGCTTCGGTGATCCAGCAGGGCAACTCCTTGGGTGCCAGGAGCCTACCCCCATCCTAATTGTCGACACTTTTGAGTGGTGTGCGTATGACTCTGGTGGAAAGAACAATATGGCCTCCATCTGGCCGGACTGCATCCTTCTGTGACTTGCTTCACCAGCCGGTATTCCGACCCTGACCTATTGGTGGTCGATCAGAGACTTCGAATGGGCCCTCCCGGAGAGGTGGCCCTTTGAGTTTGGGGAAGTGCCAAAGTTGGGGTTACCTCCCTTCGCCGAGCAGCTTGCGCTTCCTCTACATCAATGTATTTGATCGCTTTCCCCAAGAGGATGTCAAAACTCTTGGGCGGCATCCTGATTAGCGAATGGAAGAATTTCCCATCTTGTAGCCCTTGGGAGAAAGCACTGATCATCACTTCTAGAGTGGCAGTCGGCACATCTATCGCCACCTTGTTGAACCTTTTAATGTAAGCCCTCAAGGACTGCTTTGGACCTTACTTTAAAGTGAAGAGGTTGAGGCTTATTTTGTGGTGCCTCCGGCTACTCGCTAAGTGTTGCAAGAAGAGCTTTCTAAAATCCTTGAAGTTCTGTATAGACCCACTAGGAAGTCGGTCAAATGATCGCTGAGCAAGACTAGATAGTGTGGTTAAGAACACTTGGCACTTGATGTCGTTCGTGTACTATGCAGCAGGCCGACACTTTCAAATTTGGCCAAATGTTCCTCAGGGTTCGTAACCCCTCCATATTTTGGGATGGCCAAGAGTCGAAAATGCTTGGGCACAGGGTCTCGGAGGATGTGGCTAGAGAAGGGAAGGCCTGACCTGTCAGGAGATGTCTAATCGGCGATGGCCTTGCCCATGGCCGGTTGCGAAGAACAGTATAGTTGGAGGAGGAGATCTCCATATTATCCGACTGAGCCTCATCTTCCCTCGGTTGGAAGAAGGCTCGAGGAAAATAGGCGCTCGCGCTTGGGTGAGTACCCGCTTTTGGCCGGGCGGGCCCTGCTACAGCTGAGGCGGCTGGGAGGCCATTGGCTAGATCGCCAGTTGGTAGTTGTTGTTGCGCCAGCTTCTGTGCTTTAGCGGCGACCAACAGCTCAAAATCTTCTGGTGAAATGGTGATGGTCATCTTGTTGAAGTCACCCATTTTTTGTCTTTGATTCGGTCGGCAAGCGAAGAGGGCCACCCACCCCATGATGACGCGCTCGAGTATTGACTGAAGATTGGCCACTGAATCACCAACTGGATGATTGGGAGGCCCGGTCGGGTGCTCGAGGAGGACAGCGAGTAAGGGTTCCTGCGAAGGAAGAGAATCGTTAGAGGCCAGCCAGGGGATACCCGACACGAGCACTCCGACAATCAAATCAGGAATCCGGTGAACCGAAAATGAGAGGAGAACTGTAGAACTGTAGAGCCTTGAGCCTCCCCGGATGTGAAGAAGGGGGGGTCTTTATATAGGCGAGACGATAGACAAAAACTTGCCAAAGTATTCTGTGGAACTTAATGTGCGAATTCGGCAGCAGGCTTTGCTGGCTGACTAAGGGGCTGAATCTGTCGCCCTACTACCTAGCTGCCAGACCAGGTGGTACAACCGACCACCTTTCTTAACTTCCTGACATGTCGGTCGGCCCGCGCCACCTCACTTTCCCCTAGTAAGATTCCCCAAATATCCTCCGTACTCTAGTGGCGTGTAAACGATATCCACCGTATGGTGTACGGGTTTCTTCACGGCTGGCCGACTCCGAGTACTTAGTCGATCGACAGTTCACAACGACACTCTTTCCCAGGAGTCTCACCTAAGAGGCCCTGCCACCAATCGGCCGCGACTATATTTACTCGAGCGGACATAGCCATGACCAAGTGGTCGGGCGAGCAGTTTGCTAGGCGGGAATTCGGCCGGGCACTACCGGTCTCCCGGACTGCCCCATGCTTGAGAGGCCTTCATCGGTCGGTCGGGGACTGCCTTATACACCGACTTGACTTTTCGCTCAGCCTAAGATGACCAGGTCATCCCCCCACGGGGGCTAATCTGGGTGGGCCTTGCATCCACCCAGATCACATCTTCTCGAGACAATTATCGTAGGAGTTTGAATGACCATTGAAACTGACAAATTATCATTAAGAAATATTGATGATTTAGAAATTATTAGAGATATCGATTGAGTGGCTGTTTAAAAGCTTCGGCTGAGTGATCATTTCAGAGTGAAGACAGAATGGTCATTTCAAGAATATGAAAAGAATATCGGCCGATTAACCATTTAAGAATACTGGCTGATTGGCCATTTATAAATATATTGTCTACCTGAAAAACAGAGGCATAGTCAAATTTTAACTTTGGACTTACCTTTGGAGGCAACTTGATCGGATAACTTTTAATGATCCATCATCCCATTTAAATTTCCTTCGAGTTGATCCCTTGGGCAATTTAGAAAAGGGATGCCGACTGGTGCCGAGTGAATCCAAATAAATCAATGGAGTATTTCTAATTGAAGCATTTTCAATATGGCTTCTAATCTGATCTTGTCGCGAAGCGAGGTGGAAGTCCCAAGGGCCAGATGGTCTCTCGAGTGTTGCGAGCTGCTGACCTGGCGTCGACCTACGAGACAGTGACCGTTAGCCAACCCGCCAGGGAATTTCCCCGGTCAGGCCCTCTGACGGTCAAGTCAGTATCCGCAAAAATATGAAGCTAAAGGAAAAGCAGTAGAGGAGAGTGCAATTGCGCATACCTGTGAAATGAGGAAGGGCGGGGCTTATATAGCCGCAGGGGCTAACAACTCTTGTATGTGTCAATGAGCAGGGGGAATGGTGCTTGTCAGCTTGGGGAGAGCACCGGAAGGTACCGCGGCATGGCGCGGGGTGATCGGCTAGTACAACCATACCGAGTCAACGGGATATCCACGATGTATGTTATGATTGGGTCAGGCGGGCACTATCCCTGACGTCATGGTCATCCCCAGGGTGTCCTGATGTAGGGGCAACGTAAGGAAAGACTGGTTCGGAGACTGATGTGCGACCGGCAGGTCCGAGTGGTACAGCCCGGGTCGGGTGTAGTATAGCCGAGTGACACAAGGTACACCATGAGTCGGGGGTTAGCTGAACTATATCTGCTTTGCCATCTTTCGGATCTACTGGTTGTCAGCTCAACGGGGTGCTAAGGACTGACCTTCCCAACCTTGCCCTGTCAGGAGGTGCTCGGGATTGACCTGCCCGATCTCGACTAGGGTTGGTCTATCAATGGTGCGGGAGGGCCCCTAGCTCGGGAATTCCCCGAGTGACGTCTTCGTGGACCCTTCTATTGGGCCTTCGTGGCGCTAGGCTGGCCAGCTGAGCTACTCGTAAGTTGGGCAGGGATCATAAGCATCTCCCTCGAGTCTAGTCGAAGGAGGCATTGAGTCCGACTGACTGGACTGTTACCTTCTAGAGCGAGCCTGGTGCACCCGAGGGGCCTATCTCTTACCTGCCGATCTCGGTGGCTGCCAGTACGTGTGCTATCCGAGCGACCCATCTGGTCACATCATCCTGTCCTTTCTAGTCCAACCCTCCTTATGTCCAAGTAGATTAGGATCTCGTGCATTAATTGCCGCAGTTAACCGCTATGACACGTGCTCTCTGCCCAATGTTTTCCCAAGAAACGAGGAGTCTGCCACCCGTTTAGGCGAATGATAGTCGTACACGTGAGTTGCGCCACCTCGGGGACTCTTCTGGGCTCGATCGGACGACTCACGTCTTTTCCCACTTTGTCTTTGGCCCATCATCGGATGGTCGGTGTCACTCCTTGGACCTTATAAATAGGCATTTACCCTTTGGGGTTTACCACCGCTTTTTACTCTTCGACACCAACTTGCTGTCCTTTCGTGCTCTGCTAGGGTTCCGGCGAGGTGTGTGATTCCGGTCATCCTCTCTGGTGAGCTTGTTTCCCCCTTGGTTAGTTCAGCCTTCTTCTTTATAGCTGCCTAAAGCCCCTGTTTTCTTTGCAGCAGATAAGATGTTGGCTACTGCACTAGAGGAGGGGTTCCTTCTAGACGACGCCGAGCTCACGTCTCCGGCCGGTGAACCTTTAACCACACAAGAGTCCGCTCCCCTTGCAGCGCCTGTCACTGATGTGCCTTCTTTGGGTACTATGGAGGCGCCAGCTTTCGACCCCGAGGCTGAAGATGTGGATGACCAACCGTTGATCTCCAGGCGACGAAGGGATCGGACGTCCAACCCCTCGTCCATGTTGGGGTTGCATGGTTGCAAATATAGTCCCACATCTAAAACACATGGGAAAAATCATAGACTTATAAGGAATAATGATATCTCCATTGGCATGAGGCCTTTTGGGAGAGCCCAAGAGCAAAACCATGATGGCTTAGGCCCAAAGTGGACAATATCATACCATTGTGGAGATATCTAAATTCCTTTTGGTCCTAACAATTAGTATCAGAGCCAGGTCGCTCTTCATGATCCAGATCTAACCATGTGGGTTAAGCCTTAAATAAAAGGATGTGTGGGCTCCCATGTCTTGATTAAGAGGATCAAACACCAGGCAGAGAAGTCCTAGTTGCGGCTAGGCAGTGAAGTCCTATTAGGTCGGGTGGACCGAGGGGCAAAAAGTCCTGATAGGTTGAGGATCAGACATCAAAACGGAAAGGGTTTCCGCTTGTGGGGGCCATGTGGTCCTTTGTTTGAGGGGGGATTGTTGGGGTTGCAAGGTTGCAAATATAGTCCCACATCTAAAATACATAGGAAAGATCATAGGCTTATAAGGAATAATGATATCTCCATTGGCATGAGGCCTTTTGGGAGAGCCCAAGAGCAAAACCATGAGGGCTTAGGCCCAAAGTGGACAATATCATACCATTGTGGAGATATCTAAATTCCTTTTGGTCCTAACAGTCCATACCCCCTGCTTCTCTCCCATTCGGGACTACTACTCGCCCTCACCCAGAGAAAAGGAGTAGGGCCATATCTCCTCCTCCAGCGGTCTCTGTTGGATCGAGAGAATATGATAGAGGGGGGATTAATATCGTAAAACGGTTTCGGATTAGAGAGAGAATGCGTAGCGGAAAATTAACATAAAAACACACACGAACATAAGGATTTACTTGGTTCGGAGTCGCGGTCGGCTCCTACTCCAAGGCCCACGGTCTTTGACCGTTTACTGCGGGCAATTCTATAATGCATAAAGGTTTACAGAGAATTGTACAGTAGTATTGCAGTAAGAGGAATAATTGAACTCTTCGTTACCGACACCCGGTGTGGATCGTACTTCGGTGCGTAGGGTCGTCGTCGGCGCTAGAACCTCGAGATCAGAAGTTTCTGGAGCAGAGCGCTTGAACGAACAACGTTGTGGCGTTGGAAAAATGTGTTTTGAAGTCTTGGGGGTCGAACCCCTTGTATAGTGCACCTGGGGGAGCGCTGGACGTCGGGGGCGCCCTCCACGTGCCTCTGGATCCGCAAACCCCTATCCGCAGCTCGGTCAGCCCTTATCCCTTCAAAATAGGGCTCGGAGCTAATGGGGGTGCCCGGGACACTGGGGACGCCCTGACTACCGGGGGCGCCCTGCTTGACTCGGTCAACAGGCTTCACGGTTTGATTTTTGCTTCGGTTCATTTCTTGGTTTTGACTCAGGGCGCCCAGGACCTCCAGGGCGCCTTGCTTAGAGCAGTTTCGAAGCAACTCTTTGCTTGGTTGTTTGTTTTGACCTTGGGGGTGCCCGGGACCTCCAGGGCGCCCTACCCAGCTGCTGCCCCTCTCCTTTGGGGCGTTCTGAGCTGTAGAAACTCGTTCCTTCGGTCCTGCATCCAGGGTTAGTTCCAAAACAACAAGGTAAGAGTGTTAGATAATTTTACAGTCGTAGTTGTCTTGGTTCTAACTTTGGGTCTCCCAAATGGAACCCTAGGTCGAACCGACGCCTACTGTTCCCTCTACGTGGAACGCGTCCTCACCTACTCCTCACAGGAGAGTTTACCTGTTGCCAACCGGCTCCTCCGGTTGGACTTTTGCCCAGCAGTCCTTCGTCAGGTGCATGGCAGCCCTTCGCCAGGTCATAGGTACCAAGCAGTCCTTCGCCCGGTGCCTAGCAGTCCTTCGCTAGGGCTTCTGTACCAAGCAGTCCTTCGCCTAGTGCCTAGCAGTCCTTCACCAGGTCTTCGACTCCTAGCAGGCCTTCGCTAGGTGCCTAGCAGTCCTTCACCAGGTCTTAGGTTTTTGCTTCCTAGCAGTCCTTCGCTAGGTGCCTAGCAGTCCTTCGCTAGGACTTCTTTCTACACACTTAATGAACACATTAGAACACAGATAATACTTAACTTTTGAACCCTTTTCCAATATCAAAACCCAGGTTAGACTTAGTTGCTTCTTGCACCAACAGTCTCTTCCCCCGCTCTTGCCACTCCTGTCCCTCCTGCTTCCATGCTTCCTGCTCCGGAGGCTTTTGTTTGGGCAACCACTCTTCCTACTCCACCTCTGATCTGGGCTGTTCCCCGGAAACGCAGGTCTGTGGGGCCCTCTCTCCTCCTACTGGAGTCGAGAACCGTCGGCCTTTGCACTTAGTGATGCCAGCCTGTGCCATCACTAGCACGGGCTATGAGGTGCCAGACGCCGACGCACGTGAGTCAACTCGGGAGGTCCATCTGTATGGTCCTCTAGGCGACCATTTTTACCAAGGCCTTCGAGAGGCCGATTATCGGGGCCCGACCAGCAGAGCTAATATCTTTCTCTCGGAGGCTATTCAGGTTCGTTCCTTTTTTTACTTACGTTTCTTCTTTCTCTCATTCCTGTCTTGATCTTAATACCTGTTTCCTATTTGCAGTTCTTTGGCTCGGCCTATGATCTGGTCGTCTATTTCATAAGCTATACTCAGGCTCTGCGACAAGCAGAATCCCGAGTGGAGAGACTGGAGACTCAGCTCCATCATGCGCAGCTGCTGTCCAACGAGGAGACCTTAAATAGGCTGCGAGCCGAGAACATGGCCCTTCAAGACCGTCCGACCCACTCCGAGGCGCATCTTGAAGAGATCCAGGCGGAACTAGATTTGGCCCATGCGGCGGCTGCCCAGGCGCAACACCAAATCACATGCCTGGAGTATATGGAATGCAAGGCCTGGGACGTTGAGAGGCGGGCTCGGGCTGAGCTGGCCAAGGCCAAGGCAGAGCTCCTGGAAGTATGCCAGTCCTCCTCCGCACTGCACGCTGATCTGACGGCCAAGGAGTAGGAGCTGAGCGTCTACTCGGGAGATTTGAAGCAGCTCAGGAGGCAGTACGCCGCCCAGGAGGTGGAGCTGAAGGCAGTCCGAAGGGACCTGAAGGAACTCCGGGCTTATAAGGCAGCTCAGCGGGATTCCCGTAGGGTTTGAGCATCTCAATTTTGGGGAGTTCAGCGAGCAATTGTTGGGGAGGATGCGTTCCCCCTTTTCTTTCTTTGTTGGTATAGGCTGAGCCTCATCTTTGTAATAAGACTATTTTGAATGCAAACTTTTTCATTTCTATACTTGTGAGTTTTGTGCTTAAGTGTTGGGGGTTCGGGCAAGGGCCTGAGCCCGTACTTCCTTTTTGCGAGGTCAGCTTGAGTAAGCTGTCGACTAAGCTGACCCAAGGGCTCCCAACATCGCTTAAGTCCCTTCTAAGGAGTAGTCTTCGAGCAGCACACCCGCTGGAGTGGGCTTAGCTATTTGGGATTAACTCATTTTTTTCGGAAAAGGGGATCACCCTGTTGTGGGCTCAGTTAGTTCGAGAGCGTGTACCTTTGGCTGGCCGATTTTCAAGGAGCATGGGTAACAAACGTCCCGAATGGGGGCCTAGCCTAGGGATCGTGGGAGCATGCCCACTCAGAACTTGCGTGGAGCGAGAGTCTGGCTTCTCGGTTGGAGGAATCTCAGGGAGCATGGACTGTCGCGCGTTTGACTGGGAGCCGAGCTGAGGGGTGCGTGGGAGCATGCCCACTTATAACTCGCAAGAGCGAGAGTCTGGACACTCGGTCGGGTCAGGCCCAGGAAGCGTGGGCCACCACGCGTCCGGCTGGGAGCCGAGCCGAGGGGGGCGTGGGAGCATGCCCACTTATAACTCGCGAGAGCGAGAATCTGGTCACTCGGTCAGGTCATGCCCAGGGAGCGTGGGCCGCCACGCATCCGGCTGGGAGTCGAGCCGAGGGGTGCGTGGGAGCATGCCCACTTATAACTCGCGAGAGCGAGAGTCTGGACACTCGGTCGGGTCAGGCCCAGGAAGCGTGGGCCACCACGCGTCCGGCTGGGAGCCGAGCCGAGGGGGGCATGAGAGCATGCCCACTTATAACTCGCGAGAGCGAGAATCTGGTCACTCAGTCAGGTCATGCCCAGGGAGCGTGAGCCGCCACGCATCCGGCTGGGAGTCGAGCCGAGGGGTGCGTGGGAGCATGCCTGTTAGTGATATGAGAGAAGTGTCATAAGGCAATTGCCTTATGATTGTAATCATTTATTTTAATAAATGAATATTCACTATTTGAGTATACATGATTATTTGATTAAGATCTTAAGCTCATTTACTGAATGTCCACAATACAATTCACAGCATGAGAGAATTTGTGATGAATTCACAACTAGTGATTATCTCTACATGTGCAATTGTGAAGTATTGAAATTGTCCCTAGTCGATGAATTGATAAATACGGACACTATCAATTCTGTTGAGACTAGCATGGGTTATTCTCTAATCAGCTGATTCTCACTGGCTGGTGACATTGAGATGTCCGGAGATAAACATGAATGCTAGTTAAGGGAACTAGTTCATTGGAGTGACTGACTGTAAAACTTCATATGGTAGTCTACATATAGATATGTCAGTGAAGTTCTTACTGCAGCTTAAGTGCGATGTTCCTTTGACTTGCGGTGTTCAAGTCATCTTGGTCATGAAGACTTATACTTTGACATCTTAAGCAAGCATCTCCAAGGAGGTGTAGACCCAGGATGATTGGGTATAAGCCGAAGTGCCCAAAGATGTTTGAACAACCTACAAAGGATTCACCACTCCTTGCGAGGAGATGTATACCCGAGGCCTATCATCGGATTGTTACTCGAAGACTCTGGCTAGAGCATGACATGTTCAGAGTATGAATCTCTTAAATACATGAGAGTAATTAGAATCCATAGGACGAGGAAATGTTACTTGGGCTAGGTGTGACGTAGTCAGCCTAGTGGGGACTGACACACATAGACCATGTCCTGAACCAAGTGGGTATAAGATGGTGAAGGGAATGGGGCACGATTCATTATAGCTGCTGAAGGGTTTCAGAATCATTTCTGAGGGCAACCGTTGATCTTTCAATTAATTGGGGATCATGATGTACTACTAGGTGCCACTCATGATCGTTCTATAATTAATTAGTTAATTATGGACGTCCAACATAAATTGAAAGCCTATTTGGTCACACGCATAACGAGTAATTCGAAGGATTTAAAATGAGTTGAGAATTGGATTCTCCAATCGAGATAGACTATTTTTGGTAAGTCCAAACAATAGTCAAAACTGAATTTATTTCAGACGTATCGGAAGCATAGAATGGCTAAGTCTTTTAAAGACTTAATGGGTGAATTAAATAAGTTTAATTCATTAAGGGATTTGATCCAATTAGGGTTAGATGGGCCGGCCAAGGAAGGGGGCCTCCTCTCTTCTTGTCATGGTCGGCCACCACCATTAGAGGATAAGGCTATTTTGGTTTGTTTTATAAAATAGACCAAATATTGGTTTATTTTATAAAAGGTTATATAAATTTTATATATAAATTTTTATAATGAACCAATGGTTGGTTTGTTTTATAAATTTTATATAATCATGCCAAAAGAAAGAGAGCCTTGATTATGGATTGATTGAGAAATTATTCCATAATCAAGAAGAAGAAGCTTGATCATGAGAGCCTTGATTATGGATTGATTGAGAAATTATTTCATAATCAAGGAGAGGTTTGCTTGGGAATTAAGAAACCTCTCCCTATATAAAGGACCCAAGGGGTGCCATGGAAGAGGATCCATCCAAGAATTGCTTGGGCTCTCTCCTCTTCTTCTCTCCCTCTCTCTTGGCCAGCCATAGGCCTTCTTTCTTTCTTCTTGCCGTGAGCACAAGGAGAAGCATCAAGGCGACGAAGTTCTTCCTTGCGACGATCTTCCTCTTCGGCCAACCTTGGTGGTGAGTCTTTAGATTTGATTACTCTCTCGATTTTCGTCGTGTTCACGGAGAATCTAGTAGTTCTCGTGAACACGAAACTCGTGGCTTAGCGAAGTCATCCCGACGATACTCGGCGTGGATACGAATAGAGGCGGAGCTTTCAAGGGACGCTAGCGGTTGGATCTCGTCCCTTCTTCCAAGTTACGCAAGGTAATTCGTAGAGTAATTTCCTTTTCTGTAAAAATTTTATATTATAATTATGTGAACACATTGCATGCTTAGGATATGTGTTAGAATAATTTAGAAATTATTCATGCTTTTGTTTCCGCTGCATGTAATTATGTAACAATTACAATACGTGTCCGTGTCGGCATGCACCCGATCCCAACAGTGGTATCAGAGCCGGTTAGTGTTCGACATAATCATATAATTGTTTTACGGAAAACTTTGTCATGATCTCTTTTTTTTTTTTAAAAAAGAAGAATTTTATTTCAAGAAGTAAAGAAATACCATATTAGAAGGGGGGCCAAACCTAACCTTCTAATATGGGTTCACAAGGAGAGAACTGGTTTTACACTTACGGAATTCAAAAGAAAATTTTGCATTTAGGAATAGTCTTGTACAGATCAGCCTTCATTTGTAAATCAACATCAATAGCATAGCCTCTTTGAGTTTCATAATTCTTTTTGGTGAAAGCTTCATAAAATTCTGAACGCTTGCTATACTATGACATTTTCGCCAATGGAACTTCAAAGCAGATAGAACTTCAATGACAGATATAAGCATGCTAGACCATAAACTTTGTATCAAAGGGGATCTTCCAAATACATTTATGACAAAGGGGAACTTCCGGATTCATTGAGCCATGTTACATTTAAAACCCATATCACAAAGGCAAACTTCATCCAGACAAAGCCAATCAAATTTAGTGCTCCTTCAGTTTTTAGCAATTCAGCCTCTAATGCCTGTCGACAGTCCAGGCCTGTTATCATACAGATACACTAGTAAAATTCCATATAAGTATCCTTCAGCCTTCCAATTATATCAGAATCATGTTTCATCCGAAAGCCATCTGTATATACATTAGAAATCATCCCTTAATTCTGATACCATCTTGCGTATAAACATAAGATTAGCACATTGATTATATCCCAGAATTCCGAAACAAGGAAATCAGACATCATACCAAAATTCATCAATCAATTATGAAAATTGCTGCACACAGCAGTTTGGATTTCAGAAATAATAACCTCCAATATTTTATCACAGAGCTGGCCGCAACTAATATAATCAGAAATCATAGTCCTTAATCAGACTCAATCAGATAGTTTCCTTTATCCAGAGTAAAGCCATTTGATCATGAGCAGACTTCGACAAACATAAAATTTCAGATAAAACTAGATTTCAGAATTCAATAATAATTTCAGACCCATCAGGCTGCCTTCAGACTAGTTCTGCATTTTGTTTCAAAAAAAACCAAAAGATCAACCAGCAAACCAAGAACCAATACTCAATTCAAGTTTCAGAATTCTGTTATGGAATTAAAAGAAAATTTTGCTAGGAATAATCTTGTACAGATCAGCCTTCATTTGTAAATCAACATCAATAGCATAGCAGTTATGAAAATTGCTGCATACTGCAGTCTGGATTTCAGAAATAATAACCTTCGATACCTTATCACAGAACAGAACTGGCCGCAACTAATATAATCAGAAAGCACAATCCTTAGTAATCAGATTCAATCAGATAGTTTCCTTTATCCAGAGTAAACCATTAGATCATGAGCAGCCTTCAGGCAAGCATAAAGATTTTAGATAAAACCTGATTTCAAAATTCAGTAATCAATTTCAGACCATCAGGCTGCCTTCAAAATAGTTCTTTATCAACATCCTTGTAGCCCTGTAAGTATTCCGATACACAATTCAAGTTCCAGAATTCCGATGCTACCAGTGTTTTCAGCAATATTCCAATTACAGAATAAAATTCCTTCAGTCAGGCATAGTAATAGTAGACTATAAACACATATAAACAAGAAGAGTTTTCCATGGTCAAACAAAAGCATTATCAAACAGATTCAGAATAAGAGCATTATCAAAATCATTTAGTCGACATTATAAAGAATAAGAAACCTTATAATTAGAAATGTAGGTATCCTTTCAATTTATCATCATCCCATAATCTGATCAAGGAAAACTAGAATATGTTACAGTAATTTTCGGGCCATTTTAACATAGGGAAAACCCATCCTATCCATCTTACAAATGTCATTTAAAGTCTTATCAATATCTTGTTTGAGTAACACTTTCTCCTCTTTCAACTTAAAAGCTGAATTAGCCAAGTAGTCCGCGGCCATATTTGCTTCTCTATATACATGTGAATAAACCACAAGATACTTCTTCACCAACAATTTGATTTTCAAAACCGTCTTTCTATATTCCCATCATATTGAACAAGATTGAATTAAGCTTATCTAGTACACTAAGCTTTAAGGCGGATCGCTACGTAAATATATATATCTACCTGATTTCTGACTGAGTAACTTAGGAATTTCAACAACGATATGTAAAAGCATAAACATAAACGTGCCAAGTTGGTATCAACTTCTTTATTGAAACCATTCATTATTCATATCTAAGGGCATTCTTAGCTACTACATGTCATTCTATATGGTGCATATATCTTAAAACAAGCATATCCTATGTATTTAGCATGTAATTCAAAAGTATCAAGTTCTTATCCCTAAAGCTTAAGCATGGGTCTAAATTACCATATTACAAGTAGTAACTCATATCATTCAACATTCGCTAAGCAAGTATTAACACAGGTAAATAAACTACTTTAATATACTAGGCACCACAAATAACGAGTCTAAACAGGTTAATACATGGTTCTCATAATATATCGCGAAATAACTGAAGAAGCATAAACAAGAAAATTAAAGAAGCATACTAGACACCACGAATACAAGTCTACTTAAGTTCATACATGGTTCACATAATATATTGCGGAATAACTAAAGAAGCATAAAGAGGGGTATTCTATGCTTTGCAAGTTCCGAAGACTTTTATTCCAACTCCACCATCACACACACTTTGCATCAAGCCCGCCGCCTCCGCTACTAGTGCTTTCCTTTACCTGTATCTGCAGTATAAGGAAATGCAAACTAATAAGCATAAAGCTTAGTAAGTACCATCTAGCCTCACAAAACCATGAAAACTCGAATTATGCTTTTGTAAAACATGCTATGCACATACATGCTCATATCCATAAGTAATCATGTTAGGCTCATGCTAAAATACATATCATAGGATGTCATGGCATATAGCTGAGACATGGCACATACTGAACTAAAACTGAAAAGTAAGCTATAGCATGACATACATATCTGAACTGGGACTGGAACTAACTAACATAAAACTAATTATTAAATTCACCACATGCTAATATGAATTTCTGAAAACTAAATACATATAGTAGGTGAAAGTAATAATCAACTACTGTGGGCCCGGCAATGTACCAACTGTGCATGCATCCCTAATAAACCCGAGGTAGCAAATCCCGAATCCATTAGGGTTCTACTAGGTTATCTAAACCTAGGGGCAACTAGGAGCCCATCCCATACTAGGTTATCTAAACCTAGAGGCAACTTGGAGCCTATCCCTAGACCGAAGTCTAGTACAATGCCACTGAAAATAAAATAGTCCTTTATACTTTTCTTTCTTTTTTTTTTGATTCTTGCTTTTACTAGGTTATCTAAACCTAGGGGCAACTAGGAGCCCATCCCACGGGACCTTGGTCCCAATCATAAACTGAAGCAAGAATTTCTATTCTTTAATGCTTTCTATAGCATTAACTGGACGGAACATTCTAACAACCACCTAACGTGCGTGCTTGTTCATAATTTACGATTTCTAATCGTAAAGCATAAATACAAGGAAATAAGGCGTATGAAATATCAACCGAAACTACTTATACTGTAGGTAAGGGATACTTACTTCCTGCGCTAGGTTTTTCTTACGAATAAACTCTGAAATTCCTGAGGAAACGTCGAACTACAATGTTCTTCTTGCTTCTTGGCATTCTCCTCGCGTCTACGAGGGTCCCCGTAGAGAATAGGGCCTCTTGAGACCTTCCCTTGGCTTCCCCTTTGTCTTGGGCGGCAAGAGAAGATGAGAAGAGGAAGAAAATGAAAGAGAGGAAGAGGAGAGGAGGAGGGGCGTCGGCGCTGCACCCTTGGCTCACGAAAACCTAAAATCTCCTCCTCTAATTCTTTAATTCGTTATTTATATTAAGTTGTAAAAAAAATCCTAAGTTAAATACATATCTAGAATACTCGATTATTTCCTTCAACGAAACTCCCATTGGTTTGGTGGTTCGTGGAGCCATGCTAAGGGTTTGCTCTCTTTAGAGGTTGCAGGTTCAAAACTCACCTAAGGCCACCAACTCATCTTCTTTATTTTTGGCACTTCTTTTTATGGAAAAATTCATAAAAATATCTAAAAATTCCAGAAAAATCCTAGGATATTTCTAAAATTATTTGAGAAAATTTTTGGGCTTTACAATCCCCCATACCTTATAAAAAGTTCGTCCTCGAACTTAAAACAACTCTGGATATTTCTGTCTCATGCTGTCCTCTGGTTCCCAGGTTGCCTCTTCTACTTTGTGATTTTGCCATATGACTTTCACTAATGGTACCTCCTTATTTCACAATTTCTTAACTGCTCGCTCTATTATCTGGATAGGCCGACTATCATAACTGAGATCCTCGCGAACTTGTACCGTCTGTGGCTCTATCACCTGGGTGGCATCTGGGATATGCTTCTTTAGCATGGAAGCATGAAATACATTGTGGATAGCTGACATCTCCTGAGGTAGCTCCAACTCATAAGCTACTTTGCTAACTCTTCTAGTGATGGGGTATGGTCCTACATATCTGGGACTCAGCTTGCCCTTCTTCCCAAAATGCATTACTCCCTTCATGGGAGCCACTTTGAGGAATACTGAATCCCCAACTTCAAACTCCAATGGTCTGCGTCGTGTATCAGCATAGCTCTTCTGGCGGCTCTGAGCTGTTTCTATTCTCTGGCGGATCTGCTGTATGGCTACGGTGGTATCATCTATAAGATATGTCTGTAGGCCTAACTCTTGCCTCTCACCACCCTTGTACCAGCAGATAGGAGATCTACACCTCCGCCCATATAAAGCCTCATAGGGTGCCATGCCGATAGTGGCCTGATAACTATTGTTGTAGGCGAATTCTGCTAAGCACAGGTATCTGCACCAACTGCCCTTGAAATCTAGAGCACAAGCTCTGAGCATATCTTCTAGTACTTGATTAACTCTCTCTGTCTGACCATCTGTCTGAGGATGGAAAGCTGTGCTAAACTTCAGTTTGGTGCCTAGTGTTGTCTGTACGCACTCCCAGAAGTGTGAAGTGAACCTACTGTCCCGATCTGAGATGATACTCCTAGGGACCCCATGTAGTCTGACGATCTCCTTGTGGTATAACTGAGCTAGCTGTTCCATAGAATAGGAGATCCTGATAGCTAGGAAGTGGGCAGACTTAGTCAATCTGTCTACTATTACCCAGATTGCATCATATCCATTCGTTGTTCGGGGTAGTCCCACTATAAAATCCATGTAAATATCTTCCCATTTCCATTCTGGAATTTAAATAGGCTGCAGAACTCCACCTGGTCTCTGATGTTCTGCCTTGACCCTTTGGCATGTCAGACAGGTACTGACATATCTGGCGATGTCTCTCTTCATCCCAGGCCACCAAAAACGTCCCCTGAGGTCTTGGTACATTTTGGTGGAACCAGGATGCATTGCATAAGGAGATCTATGTGCGTCCTCTAGGATCTTCCTTCGAAGCTCTTCTTGGTTCGGAACACATAAGCGGTCACCGTAGTGTAGTGTCCCATTATCTGATAGGCAAAATTCTCCATTTTCGGCTTCTGCTATACCCTGCTTGATTTTCTGAAGGTCAGGATCTTGATCCTGTGCTGTCTGGATGTCTTCAATCAGGGTTGACACTAACGTCAAAGTGAAGAGCTACCCAACTAAAATTTCCAGTCCGAACTCTATTAACTCTTTCCGAAGGGGCTGTGACATCGTGGACAAAGCTAGTAGGGTGGCACTAGATTTCCTGCTAAGCGCGTTTGCCACCTTATTAGCTTTACCTGGGTGGTAGAGGATGTCAATGTCATAATCCTTGACCAGCTCAAGCCATCTGCGTTACCTCATGTTCAGATCCTTCTGAGTAAAGAAATACTTCAGGCTCTGATGATCTGTGAAAATCCTACACTGAGCTCCGTATAAGTAATGCCTCCAGATCTTGAGAGCAAACACTACTGCAGCTAGCTCAAGGTCATGAGTAGGGTAATTCTTTTCATAATCCTTGAGTTGTCTAGAGGCATAGGCGATAACCTTGCCATTCTGCATCAGCACTGCTCCAAGTCCTAATTTAGAAGCATCACTATATATGTCGAAGCTGTCAGTGGTCTCTGGAAGAGTCAGGATGGGAGCACTAGTCAATCTTCTCTTTAATTCTGTAAAACTGTTCTCGCAGTCCTCTGTCCACTGAAACTTCCTGTTCTTTCTGGTAAGAGCTGTCAGTGGGGAGGCTATTCTGGAGAAATTTTCCACGAACTTCCTGTAGTAACCGGCTAGACCCAGAAAACTTCTGATCTCACTGGCATTCTTCGGTCTGATCCAGTTACTTACTGCTTCTATTTTGCTGGGGTCTACCATCACCCCTTCCTTGGAGATGATGTGACCTAGAAAAGACACCTGATCGAGCCAGAATTCATATTTAGAGAATTTTGCATACAGCTGGCCCTGCTGAAGAATCTGCAATACTGTCCTGAGATGCTCAGCATGTTCCTCCTGAGTTCCTGAGTAGATAAGAATGTCATCAATGAAGACGATGACAAACTTATCTAAGTACTCCCTGAATACTCGGTTCATGAGGTCTATAAATGTCGCTGGAGCATTTGTGACCCCAAAAGGCATGACTACAAACTCGTAGTGCCCATATCTGGTTCTGAAAGCTGTCTTGGAAATATCACCCTCTCTGACTTTGACCTGGTGATAGCCGGATCTCAAATCTATCTTTGAGAAGACTGTGGATTCCTTTAGCTGATCGAACAAATCATCGATCCTGGGTAGAGGGTATCGGTTCTTAATGGTGACTTGATTCAAAGCTCGGTAATCTATACACAGGCGTATGGACCCGTCTTTCTTCTTCACGAACAACACTGGAGCTCCCCATGGTGAATGACTAGGGCGTATGAAGCCCTTGTCGAGCAGCTCCTGTAGTTGCTCCCAAAGTTCTCTTAATTCTGCTGGAGCCATACGGTATGGTGCTTTTGAAATGGGGTTGGTACCTGGAATGAGATCTATCTCAAACTCTATCTCCCTGTCTGGTGCTAAGCCTGGTAACTCGTCAGGGAAGACTGATGGGTAGTCACATACCACTAGGACCTCTTCTAGCTTTTGGTCCTTGACTTGTTCGGCATGGACTACATGTGCTAGAAATCCAGCACACCCTATACTCAGTAGTTTCCGTGCTTTCATGGCGGAGATGAATTTCTTGGCCTTCTTCTTCGGTTCTCCGATGTATGTAAACTGCTCTCCTGCCTCTGGTTGGAATACGACTTTCCTTTTTTGGCACTCTATAGAAGCGCCATATTTGCTCAGGAAGTCCATCCCAAAAATGACATCATAGTCGGACATATTCAGTATTACCAGATCACAATAAAGCTCTCTGTCTGAAATGCCGACTGGTATGGCACGGAGCCAGTGTGTGGATGCCATGATGTCTCCGGAGGGCAGGGTAGTCAGAAACTGACCACTAAGTACGTCCGGAGGTATTGCTAGTTTTTCGGCGAATGCCCTGGATGCATATGAATGGGTTGCCCCAGTATCGAAAAGTACAGATGCATGCAGATTTAAAATACTAATCTGACCTGTAACAACTGTAGAGGTGGTGGTGACAGGCCCAAATATACTAATTAATTTGTCACGAAATGTATGGGCTCATCAAATTTAAATATCAATAAATGAATTACTGTTGGAAACCCTTTTACAATCAAAAATATGAAAATGTAATATAGGGGCCATAGGTCGTATTTTTCTCGGGGCTAGTTGACGTTGTGTGATTCGCGCTTGTATTTAGATGTCGTTTGTGTTTTTGGGTTTCAAATCAAAATTGGGTTTTGGGTTCAATTAGAAATGAAATCGCAATATAAAATAAAGAACTTATCCATGGAACTCAACTAAATGGGCTAAACAAAATTAATGTCACTAAGGACTCAACTGATTGGACTTAATGAACCAATGCAACTCAACCGGATTGCAAAGTTGCAAATCTGAATTCAAACGTTAAGCTACTTTACAAGGTCTGCTCACGTTCAAACCAATAAATGATGAATGCCTCTCTTGATACAAAGTGAACAAAAGGTTGAAACAACTTGGCACCAAGAGAAAGAGATTTATATGCCAAAAGCTGATGCTAAATGCAAGAATCATAAACCTAAAACAGATGCTAGAAATTCAGCTCAGAAACAATTTAATACAAATCAATTGACTTCAATTTTGCAATGGAACTCCAATGCCGTAGCTACCCTTACAAGCTGCAGAGGTACACAATCAAATGGCTGAACTAAGGTTTAAAAGTCAGAAATTGTTAACTGTGAAGGAGGTGGCTTCCAAACACTTAAGTACACAAAATGTGGGTTAACATCAGATATCGAAATCAGGACAACCTCTCTACTGATCTGAAATCAAGAACACAGCCATATAACTGAAGAATACCGAAATTCAGAGTCAAAACACTTCAGATCAGTGGTGGACAAATCGAATGCAGAACTAGCTTAAGAAAATGCAGCAATGATCTAAAACAGATGCAGAAATGAAGTTCAGATGCAGAAACTTAACTGATCAGTCAATAACCATTGCAGAAATGAAGTTCAGATGCAGAAATTGAAGTGGCACATGCAAGGAAAAACTGATACGCACATTATAATCCAATTTTAGAGATTTAAATCCATTACAATACAATTCAAATACTATCAGCTGATACTCAAAACAGGGACTGATTTGCAGGAGTTCAGAGCTTATTGCAGAAATTCTGGATGCAAGAAACTAAATTGATGCTCAGAGGTCAGATTGATCATTTCCAATATGATTCATATTTCTGAAGAATCAAATCATGGATGCAGCAAAAATTTGATGCAAGACATGAGGGTGAAATTCAGAACATTTTATGTGCAGAAATAAACTACTCACAACTGAAGCAAACTCATTGCGAATGGAGCTGATACCAAGTGCTAGAGCTCACTTAGAATCGAGTTTAACTTGGTACAACTCCAAGTTGAATAATTATTTGAGACAAAGACAAGAATTAATTTCTGGAACGCAGGAAAATAAATCTGAGTTTCAGAAATGAGTTGCGCAGAAACTGAAATTGGAAACTGCAGCAATGAAATCGAAATTCAGAATTAACCAACTAAACACAAGCCGAATTCAATTGCACAGCACACTAAGGTCTTAGTTTGCTTCAGGAATGGAAACTAAAATGAACTAATTGCAAAGTTACTGATACTCAGGAAAATAAGTCTGATACGCAGGATGAGAAAAACAGGGAGAAACAGACACAATTTGATACGCAGGCTAAAGACAGAAAGTAACTGAAATTAAACACAACTATCCATTAGAAAAGCTTCCTAAACTATTTAACTAGAAGGATTAAAGCTAGATTAAGCAAAAACCATTAAGAATCGAAGTTAACTAATTCTGAAACCAAGAACAGAAACGGAATTACAGCAGTAAATGAAAATTACAGCTAATAAACGAATTTAACTAAGAAATCTAAACCCCAATCGCTCCATTAGCTCAAAGTCTCCTTGTTCGTCACGCAAGGGCTGGCTTCGAACCCCTAGACTCAGCAATTCACTAAAGAACTGAATCGAGTGGCTGCATTTAGCTCAAAACTGTTCAAGAAGGAAAACCCATCCGAATTCTTCAATTTGGCCTTGTCTGATTGAAACGAAGGTGCGGGAATGATCCAAGCTTGTCCGAGAACCCCTCCAGATGGCTTGGACTGATGTACAATCTGACAAAACCGAAATCGAATCCTTCAAATGCAGAGCTGCCGAAACCCTCAAACACCTCTGCTCTTGCCCAATCCCGAGCTGAAAACTCCACCAACTACTCTCCCTAGTGACCTCGACTTTGATCTGATGAAGAACGGAGGTGGTCGCGCCCCTTGGATTGAAGAATTATGGCTAAGAACACTGAAGAACAAAGCGAAGAAGGAGCTGCGGCGGAGACGCGACGACTGTGCGCTGTGGGAAATTTTTGCTTAAGTAATTAACTTTGGACGGCTCAGATTGATTGGAGGAGATCCAACGGCTGATCTTGCTCTGATTGGAGCCAAACTTTTATGATGATGATCTGGAGTCAGGATCTGCCTCGTGGTAGCTCGGATCCTCTAGATGTGCAATGGATGGTCCAGATCAACTCTATCTGTGAATGGACGCTCTAGAGCCCTCCTTGCTTGATCCAACGGTTGATTGAGCTCCGATTAGAATGAAACCTTCAGATCTTGATCATAGAGCTTGATCAACCCTAACCCTAGCTCGGATTGCTTCAAATCGTCCCGGATGGCTCAGATCTAGCCGCTCTTGAATCGGACGGCCCGGATTAATCGTAGGCTTGATAATTCGATCCGGTTCACATCCGACTCAGGTTTGACCCAATATGCCCTAGGTCCAGGATCCTTTCATGCCTACAAAAATATATCAGAAAATTAGTGGCCAAATAATCCAAAAATTATGTAATTTTGCAATTAAGTCCAAAATAAGAGGAAATCCTAAAACCTAGGGTAAAATCATAATTAAGCAATAAAAACATGGGTCAAACATGGATTTTAGCAATTAAAATAATCAATAAAATGGTGCTTATCAGGTGGCTACATCCTCTCTGGTCAGTGAGAAAACCCGTGCATTTGTAGTAGCCAGTGGAGCCTCTAATCTGCCTTGATTGATCTGAGGACCCTCTAGTGTCGTCTGCATCAGGTGAAGCTGAGCTGGCTTACCTCCATACTGAATAGGCTGTGGGGGAGGTAAGTTGGCCTTGTTAGGGCATTGCTTGGCCATATGCCCTTCCTGACCACAGGTGTAGCACCCTCGCGTGCCCAGGCGGCAGACTCCTGAGTGTTGTCTCCCACAGTTGGAACAAGTGGGATACTTGGTTTGCTTATTGGCTGGCTCCCCTTTTGGATTGTTCCACTGCTTTCTTTTGCCTTGATTCTTTCCTTTCCAGTTAGAGTTAGAGCCCTGGGGTTTTTGAGTTCCTGTGCTACTGCCTTGGCCCTTATTCTCTGTCACGATTGCCTTCTGCTGTCGCATGCTATTCAGGTAATGCTCGGTGATCAGAGCACTGCTAACTAGTTCCTCTGAGGTTTGCGACCTATGGACGCTGCTGGCCACATTCAGTGCTATCTCTGGCCTTAGCATCTTGAGCATTAGCCTGACTCGCTCTCATTCAGTACTGACCAGCTCAGGGCATAGGCGAGCCAGTCTGTTGAATCTCTTCACGGCTTCCTCTACTGATAGGTTGCCCTGCCGAAATTCAGTGAACTCGTCGTAGTGGTGGTTTGTGACCCGCATGTGGAAGAATTCTTCAAAGAACTCTTCTTCAAAGCTAGCCCAGGTCATCTGATTGATTGGGTGTTTTATCTTGATACGCTCCCACCACATACGTGCGTCTCCGGCTAGGCAGAAGGAGGCGCACTTTACTTTCTCATGCTCTGGCCAGTCTAGCAGCTCTATGGTACTCTCTAGGGTCTTGAACCAAGCTTGGGCATCCCATGGTTCACTGGTGCCTGAGAAGGTCTCTGGCTTGATCTTCTGCCACTGGATCAGATAAGCTTCCCTTTTTGCCCCTGTTGCTGGGGCTACTGGCATGTCTGGTGGGACCGGCGCCACAGGTGGAATCTCCATCACTATCGGCGTCTCCCCCTGGGGCTCTGGGGTAACAGTGGGAGTAGCTTGCTGATTAGCGGTTAGAGCAGCAATTACTTGCTGTTGTTCCGCTACCTGTCTTTGCAGTTGTGCTACTACCTCTGTCAGGTCTGCTGGAGGCACTGAGTGGTCTGCCTCCTGCTGAGGCTCAGTAACTGGTGCTCTTCTAACTGAGCGTCCTCTTGCCATTATCTAAAATAGAGGAGGATCATACAATTCATATTTTAATTCTAAAACATGCTATCAGATATAAACTAAGGTATTAAACATGCTTCCGTTAACTGTAAACAAGAACTGGCTAGAAAACAGATAGCATGCATAACATGAAAATACTATAAATCTGAAAGCAAGAAAATATAGTAATGTGAGAGATACTCTTACTTAGAAGCTGCAGGTCTGATGCTGATGTGTGTGAGGAGGAAAGATGGAACTTGCTCTGATACCACTCTGTAACGACCCACCTTCTAGTACACTAAGCTTTAAGGCGGATCACTACGTAAATATATATATCTACCTGATTTCTGACTGAGTAACTTAGGAATTTCAACAACGATATGTAAAAGCATAAACATAAACGTGCCAAGTTGGTATCAACTTCTTTATTGAAACCATTCATTATTCATATCTAAGGGCATTCTTAGCTACTACATGTCATTCTATATGGTGCATATATCTTAAAACAAGCATATCCTATGTATTTAGCATGTAATTCAAAACTATCAAGTTCTTATCCCTAAAGCTTAAGCATGGGTCTAAATTACCATATTACAAGTAGTAACTCATATCATTCAACATTCGCTAAGCAAGTATTAACACAGGTAAATAAACTACTTTAATATACTAGGCACCACAAATAACGAGTCTAAACAGGTTAATACATGGTTCTCATAATATATCGCGAAATAACTGAAGAAGCATAAACAAGAAAATTAAAGAAGCATACTAGACACCACGAATACAAGTCTACTTAAGTTCATACATGGTTCACATAATATATTGCGGAATAACTAAAGAAGCATAAAGAGGGTTATTCTATGCTTTGCAAGTTCCGAAGACTTTTATTCCAACTCCACCATCACACACACTTTGCATCAAGCCCGCCGCCTCCGCTACTAGTGCTTTCCTTTACCTGTATCTGCAGTATAAGGAAATGCAAACTAATAAGCATAAAGCTTAGTAAGTACCATCTAGCCTCACAAAACCATGAAAACTCGAATTATGCTTTTGTAAAACATGCTATGCACATACATGCTCATATCCATAAGTAATCATGTTAGGCTCATGCTAAAATACATATCATAGGATGTCATGGCATATAGCTGAGACATGGGCACATACTGAACTAAAACTGAAAAATAAGCTATAGCATGGCATACATATCTGAACTGGGACTGGAACTAACTAACATAAAACTAATTATTAAATTCACCACATGCTAATATGAATTTCTGAAAACTAAATACATATAGTAGGTGAAAGTAATAATCAACTACTGTGGGCCCGGCAATGTACCAACTGTGCGCGCATCCCTAATAAACCCGAGGTAGCAAATCCCGAATCCATTAGGGTTCTACTAGGTTATCTAAACCTAGGGGCAACTAGGAGCCCATCCCATACTAGGTTATCTAAACCTAGAGCCAACTTGGAGCCTATCCCTGGACCGAAGTTCGGTACAATGCCACTGAAAATAAAATAGTCCTTTATACTTTTCTTTTTTTTTTTGATTCTTGCTTTTACTAGGTTATCTAAACCTAGGGGCAACTAGGAGCCCATCCCACGGGACCTTGGTCCCAATCATAAACTGAAGCAAGGATTTCTATTCTTTAATGCTTTCTATAGCATTAACTGGACGGAACATTCTAACAACCACCTAACGTGCGTGCTTGTTCATAATTTACGATTTCTAATCGTAAAGCATAAATACAAGGAAATAAGGCATATGAAATATCAACCGAAACTACTTATACTGCAGGTGAGGGATACTTACTTCCTGCGCTAGGTTTTTCTTACGAATAAACTCTGAAATTCCTGAGGAAACGTCGAACTACAACGTTCTTCTTGCTTCTTGGCGTTCTCCTCGCGTCTACGAGGGTCCCCATAGAGAATAGGGCCTCTTGAGACCTTCCCTTGGCTTCCCCTTTGTCTTGGGCGGCAAGAGAAGAGGAGAAGAGGAAGAAAACGAAAGAGAGGAAGAGGAGAGGAGGAGGGGCGTCGGCGCTGCACCCTTGGCTCACGAAAACCTAAAATCTCCTCCTCTAATTCTTTAATTCGTTATTTATATTAAGTTGTAAAAAAAATCCTAAGTTAAATACATATCTAGAATACTCGATTATTTCCTTCAACGAAATTCCCATTGGCCTGGTAGTTCGTGGAGCCATGCTAAGGGTTTTCTCTCTTTAGAGGTTGCAGGTTCAAAACTCACCTAAGTCCACCAACTCATCTTATTTATTTTTGCACTTCTTTTTATGGAAAAATTCCATAAAAATATCTAAAAATTCCAGAAAAATCCTAGGATATTTCTAAAATTATTTGAGAAATTTTTGGGCTTTACAGGCTGTCCTTTTTGACTGCACCATATTATGAAAGAACTTGGTATTTCTGTCGCCCTCTCATCTTCTTTATTTTTGGCACTTCTTTTTATGGAAAAATTCCATAAAAATATCTAAAAATTCCAGAAAAATCCTAGGATATTTCTAAAATTATTTGAGAAAATTTTGGGCTTTACAGGCTGTCCTTTTTGACTGCACCATATTATGAAAGAACTTGGTATTTCTGTCGCCCTCTCCCTTCCATTTTACTGCAGCCCTTTGCTTCCAAAAATCCTCCTCCATCTGTAAAGTTTTAAAAAGTATAGCTTGAAACTTATTTTTATTGATTCTGTTTATTTCCGAAGGCATACTGTCAAAAGTTTTTTCTGCTTCCTTAAACTGTTCTTCTGGTTTTTGCACATTGTCATGTATATTCCCAAAGACCTCCTTGTTCCACCATTTCAAATGACTTTTCAACCTCTTTAATTTAATTTGCAACTTCTGCATTCCACAGCTAGAGGTCGCCAAGTTCCAATTTAATCTAACAGTTTGTGAGAAGCCATAATGCCTTAGCCACATTTTTTGGAACCTAAATGAAGATTCCACCTGTTCGGCAACTAGAAAAGAAACAAACAAAGGGCAATGGTCTGAGGCTGCTCTGCTTAAATGTTCAACCCTGACTGAAATCCCATTACTTTGCCAGGAATTAGAGATCAAAATTCTATCCAACCTTTTCCATATTCTGTTATTTGTCCAGGTGAACCTGTCTCCTACAAATCCTGCATCAATCAATCCTGTTAACATCATAAAATTATTGAAATCTTCTATAGCACCAACCCTTGTTAAAATACCAGTTGAAGTCTCCAACTCATTAGCAATTACATTAAAGTCTCCACCTACCAACCAAAGCTCGTCATTTAAAGGTCTAATAGACTCCAGCTGCTCCCATAAATCAACTCTGTCCACTCTAGAGCATTTAGCATAAACTATTGTAACCAATATATCCGAAGGAAGCATATTATATTTCAACTTTAAATGAAGAAACTGATCATGATCCTTCAAGACTGTACATACAATATTCATATCATGGGAAAACCATATTTTACCTGAGCAATTAGAAAAAATTGAAGGAAATCCAAGTCTTCTTGCAATTAAGTCACCATCAAGAGCAATCATTGGCTCCAAGATACCCAAAAAATTTAGATGATAATGATTCTTCAAATATATCAGTCTCCTGATCGATGGGAGATTATCGATCCCCCTAATATTCCACACAAGACCTGACATTATAATAAAGAGGAATTAGAGAACCTTTGAGCTTGAGACTTACTTCTGGTAACCCTTTGAGGTATATCAGGAGGAACTTTTGATCTTGCTTTATTCAAAGGGATTTTTAAAGAGGAAGGAAAGGGTGAAGATCTTTGCAGCTGTCGCCCTTCTTCTGGATCTGATACATCTTCTTCTATGAAAGATTTTGCAATTTCAGCTACCATTGAATCATTCAAATTAGCTTGAAAAAATTCATCATCTTGAACTACTAAATTTGGATCCTCCTCAACATGAATTTTCGCATCTATTTGTCCTTCATCATGCCTGACTTTCTTTCTTTTTTCTGTACCTGGTAAATTAGAAGCTAACAACCCAACTGATGTGCTTTTTGCTGGAATTAAACCTTCGGCTGTAAGATTATCAGTTGAGTTTGAATCAATCGACATAAACTGTATAGTCTTTTCCTGAACAGATTTCTGGACAAACTGATCAGACTCACTGGAAAAATTCTGTTCTTCTATATTATCATTCATATCTGCCGTCCTGTTTGTAATGTTGTTTGTTCCCCTTTCCTTTTCCTCATCTGTCCTTTCTATCAGTTCTTGGGTCTCATTTAGATTTCTTTTTTCTTCCTTTTCCAAAGAAGCCAGAATTTGATATTTGTTCTTATCAGCATCTTTTTGTATCCAAGCCTGTTTTCCATCTCTGTTTTTTTCACCTTTCCTTATAAGATTTGTGATATCATCCATTTCCTTTCTAGTTTCCCTTCTCCTATCCTCCAAATCCTTATCCACCGTAGCATTTTTTTCTCCATGTAGGAATTGGATGGCTTCCATTAACATAACAGTCTTCAATCGAATGACCCAAATGAGAACAATAAGTACAATACTTGGGACATTTCTCAAATAAGACCCTTTGCAGCCTCTTTTCTTCTCCAATCCCGATCCAAAATTCGGTCACCTTTGGCTTGAGTAAATCGATTTCAACACATATTCTTGCCATGTATAGTCTTGAGCCATCAGCCGTAGCTTCATCGATCTTTATTGGTTTCCCCACAATGCGCGCGGCAGAGAACAGGCTTTTCTTGTTAAACATATGTATGGGAAGGTCAGGGAGTTGAATCCATACCGGAGCTATCGAAGATTCAACAGCATAAGAGAAATTTGGTGTCCATTTGAAGATTCGCAGAGGAACACCACCAATGTACCATACTCCCCTTGCCCAGATTCTAGCCATATCCGCATTGGATGTGAGATGCAAAAATATGTGTCCCGAGCGCAGCACTCTGATGTTGTAAGGACTAGAGAGCCCTAGGTTTTGGAAGGCCAGCATGACAACTGAGAAGATTGGGCGTTTGCCTGAAAAATTTCCGATTAATGAGTACCGGTAAGGATCTGCCATGGATGTCACTTCTTCCGTGGAGTAGAAGATTCCGGGCTTATCATTATAGGTCATCATCTCTTTGAAGTCTTCTCCGATCTCATCGAAAGTTTTTTTAGATGCTCTTGGTGAAGATGGTCTCAACGCCGCAGCGTAAGAGAGTGAAGTCTCAGCCATTGCTCCTTTTGTATTCATCGAGCTCTCCAGATGTAGAGCAGCTTTTGGTAAAGGAGGAAAGGCTGAGGGATCCGGCGCCGGCTGATTGCTGACGCCGGCGGCCATCGCCGCAGCAGGAGGAGGCCGCGCGTGAAAATATTCGTCTTCAAAATCGCCCTGTAGCAGCTCTTCCGAAAATTAGGTCCCTTAAATTCATGAAAACACTAATTTTGTATCAAATTTTTAATCCAATTGTGAACTCATAACTTTGTCATGATCTCAATTTTGGAAAATTTTTCAATAATGGAAACTTTCCAATTATGGTAAATTTTAGATTTAGGAATTTCAAAGTTTGGAAATCATCATGAAATTTCGCAAACTTTTGAAATATCTCTGTTTATGAAATTTTATGATAATTGTGAAAACTTTCCATTTTTGGAGATTTCCTAATTTTGGAAATTTTCCAATTTTGGAAATATGTAAGTTTTCTTTGTACCAGAAACTTACAATAATTCTGAAAACCTTTTAATTTTGGAAAATTTCCATTTATGGAAAGCTCGTAATTTTGGGCACTTTCTTTTCATGAAAGTCTAGACATTTTATGGAATCATTAATTGACAATTAAATTCAAATTGGTTTTTAAATTATTAACAAAATTCTTTACTTTGGGGAGTGCCTCGGGGAGCCACCCAAATTAAAGTTAGTTGTTATAATTTAATTTCCTATTTTGAATATGAATTTTAAAATTGATTTGGGTAGGCCTCGGGGAGCCATCCAAATTATATTATTAACAAGTTTTTTAATTGTCAAGTTTAATTTGGTTATGCCTCGGGGAGCAAGCCAAATTAGATTTACAACAAATTTCTTTTCTTTGGGGAGTGCCTCGGGGAGCCACCCAAAGTAAATAATTTGTTGTAATTAATTATCCATAAATAAAATATGTGATCAAATCTTGGAAATTTTTGAGGTGATTCTCAAACAATAATTTCCTTATTTGATTTATGAGGTGATGCTCTTACATATTGTTGTCTCCAAAATTAATTAGGAAAAATTGTTTCCTATAGAGTTTATTTCCTTAAATAAGATTTTCATGATAATAATATGTGGTTGAATTAAGGGAATCTGTCTCTTAATTTAATAAGATTTGATTTAGAGAAATCAAAGTCTTAAACATATTATTTCCGAAATTGATTATGACAATTTAGGAAATTGTTTCCCAAAACAATTCCTTGAATAAAGTGTGAAATTAGAATTAGGAAATCCGGTTCCTAATTCAATTAATGAGACTTGATAAATTAAGTCACATACATACTTTATTAAGGAAATCGTTAGAACATGACATAATTATATGTCATGAATGTGCATAAAAGGAAAAGGATGAGACCCAAAACCCCTTACAAAATATTAAGGCCAACACCTTCCATTAATATGGTTAGAACCGGAGTTTTGTTTCTCGTTTGGGTTGATGGACACATCCATGCCCGGCTTGAACCTCAACATGTTCAAACCATGGAATTAGTTTATGATTAATATAGTTGGAGTCAGAGGTCAATCCTTAGTTTTGGTTGTTGGACACATCCAAGCCTGACTAAACGGTTGAATGAGCTCCAACCATATTAAAACTATTTCTTGATTAATGGGTCAGCCTTAAGCTTGGAGCATCGATTTGTTGTGCCACAGCCAAGGTCGATGTAAAGAGAGGTGCAGTTGGGTGCTATGTATATTGTTGCATACTTGTTAATGAGTTAAGAACCCAATGATTTATGCAAACATTCAATTAGTTGATAGCATAATGTGATAGTTACATATGTATAATATGTAATCGGTATAATTACCTACCTTCAAAGCTAAGAATAACTTGATGGACTCTAGCTATGGTTGTTCTTATCTATGGTTGGATATCAACCTATTTGGAGATGTTCCTACGATCTCCCGGATTGATAAAAGGGTTATTCAATTCGAAAAATAAATAGGATTTAATTAATGCATATTGATGCATTCTTTATCATTCTTCTCACATAAGCTCAATTTGTATTTCTAGGATAATCACTTGATCATGTCTTCTCTGAATTTGCGTTCCATTTTGGACACCAATAAGCTGACTGGGCCAAACTTCATGGACTGGCTTCGAAACTTTAGGATAGTCCTCAAGGCAGAAAAGCTTGCTTATGTCCTTGAAGAACTACTTCTCAACCATCCTCCAGAAGATGCAACTCCAGACCAGTTAGTGGCCTATTAGAAACATGTGGCCGATTCGAACTTGCGAGTTGCATCATGCTGGCCGCTATGGTACCTGAGCTGCAAAAGCAGCATGAGCATATGGATGCTCATACCATCATCTTCCATCTTCATGAGCTGTTTGACGAGCAGGCGAGATCCGAAAGGTTCGAGGTCTCCAGACTCCTCTTCACCTCTAAGATACAGGAAGGCACTTCTGTCTCACAGTTTGTGTTGAAGATGTTGGGGTACATTGAGTGATTAGGCACACTCGGATTTGCAATGGATCACGAACTAAGTGTTGACTTAATTCTGCATTGTTTGCCCAAGAGTTACTCACAATTTGTGATGAACTATCGGATGAACAAGCTGGAGACTACCATTCCTGAGTTGCTCAACCTGCTGATGACTGTAGAGCCTTCTGTAAAGCAGGATCAGAAGATGGTACTGTTAGTTGGTTCCTCAAAGAAAAGCTCTAAGAGGAAGACCAAAGAACAGAATAAGGGAAAGAAGAAAAAGGCCAAAAAGACTGAAAAGGCACTTGCCATCACTATGGCAAGGAGGGTCACTGGCGAAGAAACTGCAAGGTTTATCTTGAGTCCTTGAAGAAGAAGGCATCCGATGCCCCATCCTCTTCAGGTATCTTCGTTATTGAATGTCACTCTATTTCCTCGTCCACCTGGGTACTTGATACTGGGTGTAGCTCACATATATGAAATGGCATACAGGGGTTAAGGAATAGAAGAAGACTCATCAAGGGAGAAGCAAATTTGCGAGTTAGAAATGGAGCAAAGATTGCTGATGTTGCCATCGGAACATATTTGCTAATGCTCCCTACTGGACTTGTCTTAGAATTGGATAATTGTTATTTTGTTCCTTCGTTAATAAAGAACATTTTATCTATTTCATGCTTGAATGAAAAGGGTTATCATTTAACTTTTAGTAATAATTGCTGTTACATAACTTTAAATGGTGTTCTTTATGGGACCGAAACTTTATACAATGGTATCTACACGTTAGATTTATCCGGTGACATTTTCAATATCGAAGTTAGCAACAAACGTGCTCGAATAGATAATCAAATAGATTCCTATACGTGACATTGTCGTCTTGGCCATGTAAGTAAGAAACGCATGACCAAATTACACCGATGTGGAATTCTGGAATCATTTGAACCCGGTTCATTTGATACATGCGAATCATGCTTAAAAGGCAAGATGACCAAATTACCCTTTTCCGGAAAAGGTAAACCAGTGGGAGAATTGCTTGGTCTAATACATACTGATGTATGTGGACCAATGTCAACTCTTGCACAAGGAGGTTATAGCTACTTCATTACCTTTATCGATGATCACTCACGATTCGGGTATGTGTTCTTAATGAAACACAAATCTGAAGCTTTTGAGAAATTCAAAGAGTTCAGAAGTGAAGTAGAGAAACAGCTTGGCAAAAGTATTAAGATACTTCGATCCGATCGGGGTGGTGAATATTTGAGTCAAGAGTTTCAAGATTATCTTAGGGACAATGGGATATTGTCTCAATGGACTCCGCCATATACACCACAGCATAATGGTCTATCTGAGAGGCGTAACCGAACCTTGATAGACATGGTTAGATCTATGATGAATCATGCAACTCTTCCAAAATCCTTTTGGGGCTATGCGCTTAAGACAGCTGTTTACTTACTAAACACAGTCCCGACCAAGGTAGTCTCTACTACTCCATATGAGACGTGGAATAGTAAGAAACCTCATTTAACTCACCTTAAAATATGGGGTTGTCCTGCTTATGTAAAGCAGATTGTATCAGACAAATTGGATGCTAAGTCTGATAAATGTCTATTTATTGGATACCCTAAGGAAACGAAGGGTTACCAATTCTATCATCCCTTGGAACAAAAGGTGTTGGTTTCAAGGCATG
Organism: Boesenbergia rotunda; assembly: GCA_024364735.1. Taxonomy (NCBI): domain Eukaryota; kingdom Viridiplantae; phylum Streptophyta; class Magnoliopsida; order Zingiberales; family Zingiberaceae; genus Boesenbergia; species Boesenbergia rotunda. The sequence goes on from JAGFNQ010009432.1 coordinate 243,028, forward strand.
CTGTATTTCTGGAAAAAGAATTTCTTTTACAAGAAAACAGTGGGAGTAGCATTAAACTTGAAGAAGTTCAAGAAACTCCAATAGACATTACAGAGACACCTAGTCTAGATCCACAACCAATAACTCATAATGATGAGCTATCAGTTGAACCTAAAACAACACCACTTCTTTGTAGGTCTGATAGGACACGCAATATTCCAGAGAGATACGGATTTCTCATAAGTGAATCGAACGACGTGTTACTCGTTAACAATGACGAACTTATCAGTTATAAAGATGTTCTGATAAATTCAGAAAGGGATAAATGGCTTGAAGCCATAAAGTCGGAAATGGATTCCATGTACGAAAATCAAGTATGGGTCTTGGTTAACCCGCCTGAAGGGATTAAGCCCATAGGGTGCAAGTGGGTTTTCAAGAAGAAAACCGACATGGAAGGTAATGTTGTTACCTTTAAGGCTAGATTAGTGGCAAAAGGATATCGTCAGAAATAAGGAATTGATTATGACGAAACCTATTCGCCAGTAGCTATGCTCAAATCCATTCGGATGCTCCTGGCCATAGCAGCTCATTATGATTATGAGATATGCAAATGGATGTGAAAACAGCTTTCCTTAATGGAAACCTGCTTGAGGATGTATACATGATACAACCTGAAGGTTTCACATCGGTTAATAAAACCAAAGTATGCAAGCTTCGACGATCCATATATGGACTAAAGCAAGCATCCAGGAGCTGGAACATCCTTTTTGATGAGACAATCAAAGAGTTTGATTTCTCACAAAATCCTGACGAACCTTGTGTATACAAGAAGGTTAGTGGGAGTGCAGTCGTATTCCTAGTGTTATATGTCGATGACATTTTACTTATAGGAAACGATATATCAGTCTTACAGTTAGTTAAAATTTGGTTGTCCAAAACTTTCTCCATGAAAGACCTGGGAGAAGCAACCTATATCCTTGGGATTAGAATCTATAGAGATAGATCAAAACGGTTGCTTGGTCTTTCGCAGTCTACATATATAGACCGAGTGCTAGAAAGGTTTAGCATGTTGGAATCCAAGAAAGGTTACCTTCCCATCAGGCATGGGATCAACCTTTCAAAGTCTATGTGTCCGCGCACAGAAGACGAGAGGATTTGCATGAATAAGATTCCTTATGCATCCGCGATAGGATCTATCATGTATGCTATGTTATGTACTAGGCCCGATGTATCATATGCTCTGAGCGTCACGAGCAGATACCAGTCTGATCCAGGAATGGATCATTGGGCCGCTGTCAAGACAATCCTCAAGTACTTAAGAAGAACTAAGGATGTGTTCCTAATATATGGAGAAGGTGATATAATAATACGTGGATATATAGATGTCAGTTTCCAGACAGATAAGGATGCCTCCAAATCTCAGTCCAGATACGTATTTATTTTGAATGGGCGCAGTAAGCTGGGAATGTTCCAAGCAAGACACCGTAGCGGATTCTACCACGGAAGCGGAATATATTGCAGCTTCGGAAGCAGCAAAGGAAGCAGTCTGGATCAAGAAGTTTGTCTCAGAACTTGGTGTGGTTCCAACCATTGATGAAGCAATACCAGTTTACTGCGACAACAATGGAGCTATTGCACAAACAAAGGAACCAAGGTCTCATCAGCGATCCAAACATGTGCTTCGCCGCTATCATCTGATCAGAGAGATTATAAGTAGGAATGATATACAAATTGAGAAAATTCCCACTGAAAGGAATTTAGCGGATCCTTTAACTAAGGCCTTGCCTCAAAGTAAGTTTGAGGGTCATGTTAGAGCCTGTGGTATTGGGTACCATAGCGATTGGCATTAGGCCAAGTGGGAGTTTGTTAGTGATATGAGAGAAGTGTCCTAAGGCAATCGCCTTATGATTGTAATCATTTATTTTAATAAATGAATATTCACTATTTGAGTATACATGATTATTTGATTAAGATCTTAAACTCATTTACTGAATGTCCGCAATACAATTCACAGCATGAGAGAATTTGTGATGAATTCACAACTAGTGATTATCTCTACATGTGCAATTGTGAAGTATTGAAATTGTCCCTAGTCGATGAATTGATAAATACGGACACTATCAATTCTGTTGAGACTAGCATGGGTTATTCTCTAATCAGCTGATTCTCACTGGCTGGTGACATTGAGATGTCCGGAGATAAACATGAATGCTAGTTAAGGGAACTAGTTCATTGGAGTGACTGGCTGTAAAACTTCATATGGTAGTCTACATATAGATATGTCAGTGAAGTTCTTACTGCAGCTTAAGTGCGATGTTCCTTTGACTTGCGGTGTTCAAGTCATCTTGGTCATGGAGACTTATACTTTGACATCTTAAGCAAGCATCTCCAAGGAGGTGTGAACCCAGGATGATTGGGTATAAGCCGAAGTGCCCGAAGATGTTTGAACAGCCTACAAAGGATTCACCACTCCTTGCGAGGAGATGTATACCCGAGGCCTATCGTCAAATTGTTACTCGAAGCCTCTGGCCAGAGCATGACATGTTCAGAGTATGAATCTCTTAAATACATGAGAGTAATTAGAATCCATAGGACGAGGAAATGTTACTTGGGCTAGGTGTGACGTAGTCAGCCTAGTGGGGACTGACACACATTGACCGTGTCCTGAACCAAGTGGTATAAGATGGTGAAGGGAATGGGGCATGATTCATTATAGCTGCTGAAGGGTTTCAGAATTATTTCTGAGGTCAACCGTTGATCTTTCAATTAATTGGGGATCATAATGTACTACTAGGTGCCACTCATGATCATTCTATAATTAATTAGTTAATTATGGACAACCAACATAAATTGAAAGCCTATTTGGTCACACACATAACGAGTAATTCGAAGGATTTAAAACGAGTTGAGAATTGGATTCTCCAATCGAGATAGACTATTTTTGGTAAGTCCAAACAATAGTTAAAACTAAATTTATTTCAGACGCATCGGAAGCATAGAATGGCTAAGTCTTTTAAAGACTTAATGGGTGAATTAAATAAGTTTAATTCATTAAGGGATTTGATCCAATTGGGGTTAGATGGGCCGACCAAGGAAGGGGGCCTCCTCTCTTCTTGTCATGGTCGGCCACCACCATAAGAGGATAAGGCTATTTTGGTTTGTTTTATAAAATAGACCAAAGGTTGGTTTATTTTATAAAAGGTTATATAAATTTTATATATAAATTTTTATAATGATCCAATGGTTGGTTTGTTTTATAAATTTTTATATAATGAACCAATGGTTGGGTTGTTTTATAAATTTTATATAATCATGCCAAAAGAAAGAGAGCCTTGATTATGGATTGATTGAGAAATTATTCCATAATCAAGAAGAAGAAGCTTGATCATGAGAGCCTTGATTATGGATTGATTGAGAAATTATTCCATAATCAAGGAGAGGTTTGCTTGGGAATTAAGAAACCTTTCCCTATATAAAGGACCCAAGGGGTGCCATGGAAGAGGATCCATCCAAGAATTGCTTGGGCTCTCTCCTCTTCTTCTCTCCCTCTCTCTTGGCCGGCCATAGACCTTCCTTCTTTCTTCTTGCCGTGAGCACAAGGAGAAGCATCATGGCGACGAAGTTCTTCCTTGCGACGATCTTCCTCTTCGGCCAACCTTGGTGGTGAGTCTTTAGATTTGATTACTCTCTCGGTTTTCGTCGTGTTCACGGAGAATCTAGTAGTTCTCGTGAACACGAAACTCGTGGCTTAGAGAAGTCATCCCGACGATACTCGGCGTGGATACGAATAGAGGCGGAGCTTTCAAGGGACGCTAACGGTTGGATCTCGTCCCTTCTTCCAAGTTACGCAAGGTAATTCGTAGAGTAATTTCCTTTTCTGCAAAAATTTTATATTACGATTATGTAAACACATTGCATGCTTAGGATATGTGTTAGAATAATTTAGGAAATTATTCACGCTTTTGTTTCCGCTGCATGTAATTATGTAACAATTACAATACGTGCCCGCGTCGGCATACACCCGGTCCCAACAATGCCCACTTATAACTCGTGAGAGCGCGAGTCTGGACACTCGGTCGGGTCATGTCCAGGGAGCGTGGGCTGCCACGCGTCCGGCTGGGAGCCAAGCCGAGGGGTGCGTGGGAGCATGACCACTTATAACTCGTGAGAGCGAAAGTCTAGGCACTCGGTCAGGTCATGCCTAAGGAGTGTGGGCCGCCACGCGTCTAGCTGGAGCTGAGCCGAGGGGTGTGTGGGAGCATGCCCACTTATAACTCGCGAGAGCAAGAGTCTGGGCACTCCGGTCGGGTCATGCCCAGGTAGCATGGGCCGCCACGCGTCTGGCTGGGAGCCGAGCCGAGGGGTGCGTGGGAGCATGCCAACTTATAACTCGTCAGAGCGAGAGTCTGGACACTCGGTCGGGTCATGCCCAGGGAGCGTGGGCCGCCACGCGTCCGGCTGGGAGCCGAGTCGAGGGGTGCATGGGAGTATGCCCACTTATAACTCGCGAGAGCGAGAGTTTAGACATTCGGTCGGGTCATGCCCAGGGAGCGTGGGCCGCCATGCGTCCGGCTGGGAACCGAGCTGAGGGGTGCGTGGGAGCATGCCCACTTATAACTCGCGAGAGCGAGAGCGAGAGTCTGGGACGCTTGCGGATTATCTGAGAAGGCAGGTCTTCCACTATTCTTGTGGGGTTACAGAGTACAACTATTTTAATAACCTGCTGGGCGGTTGGCACGTCCTGTGGCGGTTTCCTAATAAGCAAGTGGAAAAAATCTCTCTTCTGCAATCCTTGGGAGAATACACAGATCAATACCTCGGGGGTGGCGATTGGCACGTCCTGTGCCACCCCGTTAAATCTCTTGATGTAGGCCCGGAGCGACTTCTTCGGGCCCTGCTTTAGGGCGAACAAGTTGATACTCGTCTTGTGGTGCCTCTGGCTGCTGGCGAAGTGTTGGAGGAATGTCCTCCTGAGTCCTCCGAAGCTGGCTATCGACCCGCTGGGGAGTTGTCTGAACCATCGTTGAGTAGGTCCCGAGAGCGTGGTCAAGAATGCTCTGCATTTCACCCCCTCAGGATGCTGGTGGAGCAGGGCGGCACTTTCGAACTTTATAAGGTGCTCCTCTGGGTGGGTGGCTCCGGCATACTTGGGGATGGTGAAGAACCGGAGGTGCTTGGGAACCAGATCCTCTAGGATCCATGAAGAGAAGGGGTTGCGCATCAGGGCCGGTGGTGACACGAAAACTGGGGCCTTTTCCTTTCAGGTTGAGGTCCATGCGTTCGACTGGTTGCGGATACCTCCGCTGGCCTGGGCTCGGCTTTGTCCTCCCGACCCCGGCCTGGAGCGGCGGGGAAGGGGACCGAGCCTCCTTCGGGTTGGGTAACTCGTCTCTTCCCTCCTAAGGGGTCATGGGCCGACGACTCAGGAGATCGAGCTGCCAGGCTACCGACTTGCAATAGCTGCTGAGAGGCTCTCTGGGCCCGAGTGACCTGTAAGTGCTCGTACTCCTCGGGTGTAACAGTCATCATGACCCAGTTGGACGCTTCCATCGTAGACTTCCGATCAGGCTAAGTGTCCCTCCTTCTAGCGCCAAATTTGATCCTATCGTGAAATGAGGTGGAAGTCCCAAGGGTCAGATGGTTTTCCGAGTGTCGCAAGCTGTTGACCTGGCACCGACCTGGGAGATAGCGACCGTTAGCCAACCCGTCGGGGAATTTCCCCGGTCAGGCCCTCCGACGGTCAAGTCAGTATCCGCAGGAATTTGAGCTAAAGGAAATGCAGTAGAGGAGAGTGTAATTGCGCATACTTGCGGAATGAGGAAGGGAGGTGCTTAATAGCCGGGGGAAATGACAACTCCTGTCTGTGTCAATGAGGCAGGGGTATGGTGTTTGTCAGCTCGGGGAGAGCACCGGAAGGTACCACGGCATGGCGCGGGGTGCTCGGCTAGTACAACCATATCGAGTCAGCAGGATATCCGCGATGTATGTTATGATTGGGTGAGGCGGACACTATCCCTGACGTCATGGTCATCCCCAGGGTGTCCTGATATAGGGGTGCGTAAGGAATGACTGGTCTGGAGACCGATGGACGACCGGCGGGTTCGAGTGGTACGGCCTGGGTCGGGTGTAGTATAGCCGAGTGACACAGGGTACGCCATGAGTTGGGAGTTGGCCGAACTATATATGCTTTGCCATCTTTCGGGTCTACTGGTTGTCAGCTCTACAGGGTGCTAAGGACTGACCTTCCCGACCTGGCCCTGGGTTGGGAAACTGGATTCGGTGGCCGAGTCAGGAGGTGCTCGGGATCGACCTGCCTAATCTCGATCAGGGTCGGTCTGTCAATGGTTCGGGAGGGTCCTAGCTCGGGAATTCCCTGGGTGAGGTCTTCGTGGACCCCTCTATTGGGCCTTCGTGGCGTCAGGTTGATTGGCCGTGCTACCCGTAAGCTGGGCAGGGATCATAATCAGATGGTTCCTGTTGCCATCGAAGACCAATAAAACCAAATTAGCTGCCGAACGGTTACTAATTTTGAGGCTGTGTTGTTGATTGGGTGACAATTATGCTTCTACGGGGCCTCAAGCCGATTGGGGTGAGTTACTTGGGATATAAATGGAGTTTGCCGAATTGTTTGTTTTGGCCGAACGGAGTGAAAAAATGGAAGTTGATTGGAGAATTGCTCTATGTATTTGATTAAAAATTTCATCTGCATGCCAGATCGGGCTCTTGGATTTGACCCTTGACTTTGTCCTTTGATCAGATGACTCATTTACATATAACTGGATATTTTGACCGATCGGGCCACTCTGCTTGACATCTGATTGGAGACTGCCGATCAGATTTGGCATTTGGCATTAGAAATTTGATTGCTCATTTTTCATACATGAGGACCAATCGACATTTCTTTGCCAAGGTTGACTACCAGTTCACATTTAATGCCAAATTTGCATTAATGCCGATCGGCATTAGCAATCTTGAATGTGATTTGGACCTTTGTGGCAGTTGATCAGACTCTCTTTTGAGTTGCAATTGATCTGAAATTTAGCCTTTTCCCCCACATGGAAGTGCCGATCGGCTGTGGCCCTCTACTGCTAGAGTTTGGAATTTACCACTCTAAATATGTGATTGGAGCCAAGTGGAGATGAAGCCTCCGATTATGTTTCCGCTTCAATCCCTTGACTCATGAAGGCCTATGGAGTTTGGGAAAACAGATAAGTAAAGAATCAAGCTCTTGTGTGTCTGTCAAAATTTCCAGGATCATGTTGATGGTAGAGAATTTTCCGATGTTATTTATCCTCACGTTCCAAATCAGGTATAGAAATGTATTCCCACATATGACGCCAATTGAATCCCGTCTGGAATCGATGGAGACAGACTGCTGATGAAGTGACTGGAATGTTGACCTAATTACTAGACTAGGAAGAAGGTAGGGCCGCCGAAACTATAGAGGAGCCATAATTGTTGCTGGAAATACCTACAAAGAGACTGGGGGTGCCCCGGTCTTGTACTCTGATGCTCAAATTATATCTCCAACAATAATAACATAAGAAGAAGCTAAATAGTAAATCATAGAAGGGGTTTCTGTAAGAAAAATGAACAGTCCTCTTTTAGTAGAGTGACTTTCTGTGTGTAGAGAATCCTCCTCTCCTTTGGCCTGCGAGACCAAGGCTTTATATAAGAAAAATCTCTGTCCAACTCTTATTCACATTAAAGATGGTTAGGTCAAAGATGTCAGAGGGTCATGTCATCCATATGTGGTACTATAAGAAGTCCAACAGGTTGATTCACGTGTTTAGATAAGTTTGTATTTTGACAATCCATGTGTTCTGAAAACTAACAAGTGAGGCTCACATATTGTTCTTGATTGGGTCAGGGAGAGGTGCAGGGTCAGAATGGATGTGAATCGGAGCGTCTGATCGACACAATTGATCAGACGTATGCTGGAGATAGGCTGGCAGATTGACAGTTCGACCATACTGATTTGGAAGTTGACAAATCAGCCAGAAGTTGGCAAATCAGCTAGAAGTTGGCAGATCGGACAGAAGTTGGAGAGATTAGGTCCTATTGATCCCCTTAACATTATTCTAGCTTAGCCTACCGATTTGAGTTTTTTTCTTGAGGGGTCCACCGCATCTCCTGAATCAGGGGCAACCTTCCCGCTTGATAGCTTGAAATCATCCGGTCAAATCATCTTGACAAATGAGTATGAATTCAAATTTTTTCATTAGTAGGAAGTTTCCAAACGGTCCTCTAGTCAATTTTCCAAATGACCATTCATTCAAATGGCTACTCGTCTGATATTCTTAAATAGCCACTCGACTGATATTTTCTCAAAATAATCACTCGGTTGATATTCTTTCAAATAGCTACTCGACTGGGAAATTTACATTCAATGGGTTAGTATACTTCAAAGGGTCATTCGGTCAAGAATTCTAAATCACCAATTGGTCAGTAAAATTTTCAAAAGGCCACTCGGCTTACACTACAAGAAAACCACTATTACCGACGGAATTTCCAATGAAATTTTATTTCTGTCGGAAATTACCCACGAAACATAGATTCTGTTGGTAATTTCCGATAGAACAGAGATTCCGTCGAAAAAATAGATATTGTGACAAAATTTTAATTCCTTCAGTAACAATTACCCACGGAATATTAATTCCGTCGATGATTAATGAGATGGCCACATGGTTTAGGGTGTTTTCCGATAGAATCCTAATTGCGTCGGTAATTATCGGCGGAAATAAGATTCTGTCATTAATTACTGATAAAATTAGGACACAACGCTAATTTTTGCGCTCTCGATTGATTTTCTTCCCTCCTCTTCGGCGATGGTGTGTCTCGGCCTCCTCCTCGTCGACGTTTGGTACGGTACGTCTCCTCTTCTTGGTTTAGGGTTTAGGGTGGGGTTGGACTCACCGGTGTTGGCCGTGGCGACGTTGGGCGCAGCGGCGATGGGCACGGCAGGCTTGGCCGCACTGGTTTGGCTATCGCGGCCTTGGCGAATATTATGGTGGATGATATGGTTCGCCTAAAAATAGACATTCCTCTCATACTATATAAGCTGGAGCGAATATTTCCTCCTAGTTTTTTTGATTCAATGGAACATCTACCAATACATTTACCATATGAGGCATAAATAGTTGGCCCTGTTTAGTACTGATGGATGTATCCATTTGAACAATATTTGAGGAAATTAAAGAATAATATTCATACCAATGCAAGAGTTGAGGGGTCAATATGTAATGCTTATTTAGTTGAAAAAGCATCTTCTTTCTGCTCCTATTATTTTTATAATCATGTGAAAACTAGATATAACAAGTGTCCTAAAAATTTTGATGATACTCGGTCGATAGACCCATTGATTTTTTTTTATTTTCAAGTATCCTGGCAAGGCAATTGGTGCTTCTATTTCTAGATGGGTAACTGAACAGGAATACCATGCTGTAAGAATATACATACTCTTAAACTGTCATGAGGTCAAACCATATATAAAGTAAGCTTACTTCTCTAATAAAATATTGGTTAACTGTCTGTTAAGTTTATATATGATATCTCGATTATCTTATATTTGATATTCTTTATCAGTTTATATGAACAACAACTATATCTATAAAATCCACCAATTGGTACAAGTAAGATAGTTGCAAAGTTAGAGACCCAATTTTCATTATAGTTCCAAATATATGTAAGTTGTAGCAATCTTTAATAATATTTTAATTATAAGTTATTAATCAATCTCTAAATTTGCATTATGGTTCCAAATGTGGAAGATGGTAGGATGTTGAATCTTACATTAGGTCCCTTCCATAAAATAATGGTTTACTCTGGTTACTATGTTAATGGTCTCAAATTCTACATCGCATACTGAGTTCAAGGAGGTTAGCCTATAATTTTGGTGTATGCGTCTAAGGATGTATGGAGAATATTAATATTAAGTTTGATTATTATGGTAGACTTGACAAAATCATAGAGGTTGAATACCCCGTTCATTACCTTTAAAAAGATATGTGTTGTTCAAATGTTCATAGTAAGATTCAATCCCAAGAACAAGTACTAGAATATATCCAAACTGCAATTTAGTTGAGATTAATGCAAACAAAAAGTTTAATAAGTTTGAATCATTCATCTTTGAGATACAAACGGGTCAAGTTTTCTATCTTGAATACCCTACGAGGAGACGAAGGTCCAGTCAACGGTTGTCAGTTTATCGAATGAAGGCTCACTCAACCATAGAAATGCCGAACACCCTCACTGCTCAATACCATGATGCATTTCAGAATGATTACTTGGAAAGATATTCAGTTGATTCACAACTCTAATCTACATTGCAATTACTTATAGATATTAACGTCACTTACAAGGATATAGATGATGGAGATATGTCCAGCAATGATGACCTTGTTGAACTAACAAAGTCTAGCGATGAGGATTTAGAAACTACTACTATTGATTCATGTGATCTTAATGATGAATAAATATTTAGATTTTTATTTATCACGTAAGTTATGCTTTCATTTTGTTTCCTATTTATATGATTTAGAAAGTGCTAGAGCAGTAGCCAGTAAGACTTTTTGGCTATAAGATGCTCAAAATTGTTGGAGAATCGTAAGTATTTTTTATTATTAGTAATTTAAGTTTATATCTGCCTTTAGTTATAAAATATTTCTCATATTTTAATAATTTTTATACAGATTTATTCCTGATGGCTATCGAGTCTCCTCTTATATTACCAAAATATTTAAAGAAAGAGTATGTGCATGGAGACATATAGACCAAGAGATGAAGATATTTTATTATAATGAAATTGTAGTAAGTATATTTAATATATTTACTATTTTAAATTTTAATAAAGTAATTTTAATAATTTGCATTATGGAAAAGTATACATAGGAGGATGGACACAAGGCATAATTTCAAAATACTTGAAATATTTATTGTGCTAAATTGTACAGAGACCATATGTATTATTTGAGAAAGAAGGCGACGCGACCAGTACCATATGTTTATGCTGAGACATGGGGTGTATGGACGACCACCTGAGCTGAACAAAGGTAGAAGGAAAATGTTGAAAAGCCTCGAGCTAATAGAAATACAAAGCCAGGTGGCCCGAGCACCTAAATAGCCTGACATTCATCTGGATCTAAATCTATTGTTAAGCATACTATGGATTTGGTGAGTTTAATTCAAAGTTATGCAAGCAAATTTTGTAATTATTACTAAACTCGTATAATTTAGGCCTAATAAATTTGTGTATATAGGAACGAGATGTAACCCGCCAGCCCACTTGTATGGAGGTCTTTTTCAAGACACATAAGAACAAAGGATGGGACATTTGTCGATTCTCGATCACGGGTCATATACGTAAAATTATTAACTTTATTCCATTTAATCGTTTCTATCTTTATTAACTTTAGTAATTGTATTTAAATTGAATATTAATCCGATGATCTATTTCCACACAGGATCAAATTACAAATAGAGTGGCTTAGGCATCTCAGCCATCGATAGAGGAGGGGAGGGGGGGGGGGGGGAGGGGAGTCACAAACTTTATTCACCCACCAGCTGAAATGAGATCTATTGTGATGTTATCGATAGACGGACAAAAAACTTCACCCTCTACGACCTTAGCTCACAGACCAAAGTTGCATTTGATCATTTAACGATTCCTAGGGGTTATGACACTTCCTCCTTTTCTTCTGCTGAGGTGCAGTCGTTACAACGAGAAAATCAAGAACTACGCACTCAAATTGCCTCTATGGATCTGGATCAGTGGATAGCCACTGAGGAGCAGAGGAGAGTAGAGGAGGATCGAAGGAGAGCCAAGGATGATGGTTGTAGAGAGGACAATCATAATGCTCTCATGAACCATATGATGATGGTCATAGTTACTTTCAACCCGCCAACACAACATGGTTTTGAGTCACAGGAGACTCAAGACCCAATAGACGGTGACGATTAGACTTTTCTGAGGTATGTTAAACTATAACATACTTTTTATAAAAATCATACAAAATTTATTTATTATGTAATTATATTCTAATATATTAGTTTTTTTTAATTTCAGGAGTCCTTATTTTGTAGTCATCATTATCATAATCATCACATTTATATTAAGGTATTAAAATTTGTTATTCATATATAATTTTTTTAAATTTTAGATAAATCTATTAATAACACATTGTATTTTATTTTTTTTCTTGCAAGATTTTCTATTACTATCTTATGTATTAAAGGATGGGAAGCAAAACATATTGAAGGAGAAGGTAGGAATACAAGCATTAGATGAAATATATAGCGACTCTAATACGACATGGGATAAGATGGTATCAAAGTTGAAAATAGTAGCTAAGGATGTACTCGGTGAGTCAAAGGGGCATGCACCACCAAGGAAGGAATCTTGGTGGTGGAATGAGAAAGTACAAGAGAAAGTGAAAGAAAAACGAATAGCTTATAAGGAATTATATATTTGTAAGAACGAGGAAAACTTAAAAAAATATACAATAGCCAAGAAAGAGGCTAAGAAAGCAGTGAATGAAGTAAAAAATAAAACTTTTGAACGATTATATCAAAATTTAGATACAAAAGAAGGGGAAAGAGACATTTATAAAATAGCTAAAGCAAGAGAAAGGAAAACAAGAGACCTTAGTCAAATAAGATGTATTAAAGATGAATGCGATAGAGTACTAGTAAATGATAGCGAAATAAAAGAGCGGTGGAAGATTTACTTTCATCAACTTTTTAATGAAAGTTTAGGGGACCAACTTGACTTAGGCAATTTAAGTATTTCAAATGAGTATAGAAATTTTAATTTTCATCGGAGAATTCAAACTTCAGAAGTAGAACAAGCTTTGAAAGGGATGCAAAATGGAAAGGCCGTGGGACCGGATGATATCCCAATCGAGGTATGGAAATGTTTAGGGAAAAAAGGTATTGAATGGCTTACAAAATTATTTAATTTAATATTGAAAACAAAAAAAATGCCTAATCAATGGAGGGTAAGTAGTCTGGTTCCCTTATATAAGAACAAAGGAGACATACAAAATTGTGCAAACTATAGGGGTATTAAATTAATGAGTCATACCATGAAACTTTGGGAAAGAGTAATAGAAAAAAGATTGAGGAAGGAGACCACGGTAACCGAAAATCAATTTGGGTTCATGCCTGGAAGGTCGACAATAGAAGCTATACATCTTCTTAGGCAATTAATTGAAAAATATCGGGAGCAAAAGAAAGATCTACACATGGTATTTATTGATTTAGAAAAAGCTTATGATAGGGTACCAAGAGAAATTATATGGAGAATTCTAGAAAAGAGAGGCGTTAGCGTAACATATATTGACCTAATTAAAGATATGTATGAAAATGTAACGACTAGAGTGAAGACTTCAGGTGGATTGACTGAAGCATTTCCAATAAGGATAGGGTTACATCAAGGATCAGCTTTAAGTCCCTATCTTTTTACACTAATCATGGATGAACTCACTAGGCACATTCAAGATACAGTGCCATGGTGCATGTTGTTTGCAGATGATATTGTTTTGATAGATGAGACACGTGAAGGAGTAAATGCTAAACTAGAATCTTGGCGGGAAACTCTAGAAATGAAAGGTTTTAGGCTTAGTAGAGTAAAGACTGAATATATGGAATTTAAGTTTAGCAATGCTAGACGTAGTGAAACAATTGTTAAGATAGGAGATGATGAGTTGTCTAAAATCGAGAACTTTAAGTATTTAGGATCGTTCTTGCAAAGTGATGGAGGAATTGAGAGAGATGTCTTACATAGAATACAAGCAGGATGGTTGAAATGGAGATTAGCATCGGGTGTCTTATGTGATCGTAAAGTACCTCTAAAACTTAAAGGGAAGTTCTACAAAACGGCAGTTAGACCTGCTATGTTATATGGTGCTGAATGTTGGGCTATGACTCGGGCACATGAGCAAAAGATGAAAGTTGCAGAGATGAGGATGTTAAGGTGGATGTGTGGACATACGAGGATGGATAGAATAAGGAATGAGAGTATTAGAGAGAAAGTCGGAGTTGCATCTATTGAAGAAAAACTTCGGGAGACACGTTTGAGATGGTACGGACATGTACTTAGAAGACCAATAAATGCCCCTGTTAGACGATGTGAAACTATGATAAATACGCACATTAAAAGAGGAGAGGAAGACCAAAAAAGACTTGGTTGGCAACAATAAAACAAGATAAATTTTATTTAAATCTAGATGATGATATAGTAGGGGATAGAACTCAATGGCGTAAAAGGATCCATATAGCCGACCCCACCTAGTGGGATAAGGCTTTGTTGTTGTTGTTGTTGTATCTTATGTATGGATGTATTTGACTATCTTCTATCATGTTATGTAATTTGAATTTAGATATTGATACTGTAGTTTATTTATATTATTGTAATTTATTGTGATGATTGTGATTGGACTAGGATTATATTCATAGTTTAATTAGATTTTTTATATTATTGTAATTTGTTGTGCTGATTGTGAGTGGACTATATAGTTTAGTTTGTTTAATTATGTTATTGTGATTATATTTAGATATGAATATTAGATATTGTTTACAAGATTTGTGTTTGATTGTGTTTATAAAGTTTGGATTATTTGTGTTTGATTGTCAGTATTTTTATACATTGTATGTGTGTTTATATAAATGTGAATGTGTGAAATGTGTAATACCATCGTATGTGATGGGCTTTCAATATTGATATGCATTGTAAATAAAACGGATCAAAATTTTCGGAATATCCTTTTTATTTATTTTAATATTTCTGACGAAATACTGATGGAATTTATATTCCCTCAGGGCTATATCGTAAATCCTATATCGATAATTTCCGACGAAAATCGTGTTTCCATCAGCAATTACTGATAGAATCTTTTTTTTTGTCGATAATTACCGACGGAATTATGACCGATGGAAAATAAAGATTTTGACGGTAATTGCTGATGGAAAATAGATCCTATCGGTAATATATTATCGACGCAATAAAGATTCCGGAATAAAGATTCTGTCATTGTTTTCCAACGGGCTAGTATTTTCGTTAGGAATATTTCCCTGACAATTAATAATCTGACATTTTTTATCCCGTCGTAGTTCTGTCGGTAAGGATACATACCGACAGAATTCCTCAAAAAATTCCGTCAATAAAATTGAGTTTTTTCGTAATGTTAGAGTTCCAAATAGCCACTCGACTGGTATTCTCCTAAATGCCAGTCCGCTAGTATTCTCTAAACTTGTCACCTAGCTACAAATTTCTAAATGGCCAATCGGTCAGTATTTTTCCACTACAAAAAATCTCACCTTTACTGACGGAATTTTTCGGTGGAATTCCATCGAAAAAGACCCTTACCGAAGGAACTACAACAGAAAAAAATGTCGAAATATTAATTGTCGGGATAATATTTCCGATGAAAATGTTAGTCCATCGGTAAATATATTTACCGACGGAAATTTTTCGTCAGTAATTACGACGAAAATAGTGTTTTCGTCGGTAATTTTCTACGGAAACACTGTTTTTGTCAGAAAATATTGAGGTTTTTCAAGAGCTTCCCATCGATACATCACCGACAGAATCGACAATATTAAAAAATAGTAAAGCTATTGTTTAAATTTAATCTGATCTATTTACAAAGAATAATAATATACATTCATCCAAACAATATAATATCAAATAATCATCCAAAGAAAATATAAACACAAATTACATCCACATTTCACACATTTAACAATACATACAAACAGTATACATAAGCATTCACATTTCACATTCTATATACAATACAAATGATCTCGACCTAGCTCACGTGCAGCTCAGCCGGTCAGCCTGGCACCACGTCAGGATGGGTCAAGGCCAGGATCCCAGCGAGCCGAGTCGTCGTAGCCAATGGCCGGGCAGATATAGCTTGACCCAACCCACTCGGGTATATCGAGAGCTCAACCCCGACTGATATACACACGACGCTAAGGAACACCGGTTGCGGAGCCAGGGAACTCTCGAGCCCCTTGATCGCATGACCTTGGGCTGGGTCGGGGCAGTCGAGGTCGAGCGCGCTAGGGAACTCCCGAGCCCCCTCATCACCCAACCTTGGGCTGGGTCAGGGCAATCAAGGTCGAGCGCTCCTTGACTCGGAAGTAATGGCCGCAGGGCCAGGGTTCACTCGGCGCAGCCGGTCGGCACCCCATTCAAGATTTGTCGCAACCTTCCTAGACACCTACTCTCTCACATAGCACTAACAAAGGGGATACGAGAGTTGGCGCAGACATGACAATGTTCGTGCTCGAATCGTGAGTATCTCGCTGACACCATGATCCTCCTGCCATACTCTCGTACTCTATACCACGACGACCTACATTTGTGTCAGACCAAATGGTGCCTGACGGCTCTTCCCATTGGGCTGACAACGCCCCTTGCCTTATTCCAGTATGCGACACCTTACCCTGCCACTACACACTACACCTTGCCCTACTCCCGTATACGACAAAAGGTGGCAGGGCGGGTAGAAGCTGTCAGCTCCCTCGGCTATATAAGCCCCTCCGCTTTCCTCTTCACAGGTACGCGTGTGAGAGTCTTTTGTTCTACTGTTCCATTGCTCTTCTGTTCTTCCACCGGAGACTGACTTGACTGTCGGAGGGACTTGCCGGGGACTTTTCCCGACGGGTTTGCTAACGGTTATTTTCTTGCAGATCGAAGCCAGCATCATCAACACTCGGATCGGAGACAGCATCAGCAAGTACTCGGTCCACTTCACTCTTGGGAGTCCACCTCACTCTGCGATAGGATCAACAAACATTACAAACATCCAAACATTCACATTTCACATTCTACATACATTACATAAACACAATTATTCAAACTTTAACTGGATATTATTTCAGTATCAAACTAAACTATAAATTACAGTAACATAATATAAACCAAGTCCTTTTACAATAATATAATCCAAGTCATTTCAGTATCAAACTAAACTATAAACTATAGTAGAAAATAAACTACAATATAATCCAAGTCCTATCACAATAATATAAATAAACTGTTGGTGCATGATGCATCGATGATGTCCTCCTCTAGTGTTTTAATGTTTAACAATATGCTTAAGTTAGTGATACACTAGACAAAGAAAGGATTAGTCAATAAATCTGGTTCAAGGTAAAACAAAGTCCTAGTTAACCTAGGCAATAACTCCTGATCATAGATTGGGCACTAAGTCCTGGCCGTGGGCTTGACACCTAAGACCTGACCTAGGGTTGGGCATAAAGTCCTGATTCGAGGAATTGGGCAATAAGTCCTGGTCGAGGGCTGGGCACCTAAGTCCTGACATAGGGTTGGGCAATAAGTCCTAGTCGCGGACCAGGCATGAAGTCCTGGCCAAGGGCTGGGCACTGAAGTCCTAGTGAGTGAAGCTGGGCACTAAGTCCTGGTGAATGAAGCTGGGCAATAGTCCAACCGGAGGAGCCGGTTGGCAAACTTTTCCTGAAAGGAGTAGGCGAAAGGCGCGTTCCCCGGGAAGGGAACATAAGCGTAGGTTCGACCTAGGGTTTCGTGAAAAACCCAAAGTCAGAACCAATCGTTAAGGCTAAGATTATATATGTGTTTGTCTTATGTTTGTGTATCTTGCAAGTACCTAGAGTTGGAGGCAAAACAGGCAAGCAAACACAAGAAGGCTGGAAAACAGCATCCAGGGCGCCCGTGTTAATACAGGCGTTCCCATGCTTCCAGGCGCCCATGTTAATACTGTTGGTGCAGGCAGCACCTAAGTTGAACCTAGGTTTTGATATTGGCAAAGGGTTCAAAAGTTAAGATGTTATTGTGATCTAATGTGCTCACTGAGTGTGCAGAATGAAGTCCTGGCGAAGGGCCACTGGGCACCTAGCGAAGGACTGCTTGGCATCGAAACCCGAAGACTTGGCGAAGGACTGCTGGGCACCGGGCCGCTAGGAGTCGAAGACCTGGCGAAGGACTGCTGGGCACCTGGCGAAGGGCCGCTAGGAGTATAAGACCTGGCGAAGGACTGCTAGGCACCTGACGAAGGACTGCTTGGTACTGAAGACCTGGAGAAGGGATGCTAGGCACCTGGCGAAGGACTGCTGGGCAAAAGACCAACCGGAGGAGCCGGTTGGCAAAAGGTAAACTCTCCTGAGAGGAGTAGGTGAGGACGCGTTCCCCGTCGAGGGAACAGTAGGCGTCGGTTCGACCTAGGGTTCGATTTGGGAGACCCAAAGTCAGAACCAAGACAGCTACGGTTGTAAAAACTAATGTATATTCTTGCCTTGTTTGTTGTGGAACTAACCTTGGATGCAGGGACCAAAAAAACGTGTTTCTGTAGCTCAGAACGCCCCAAAGGAGAGGGGCAGCAGCTGGGCTAGGCGCCCGGGAGGTCTCGGGCGCACAAGGTCAAAGCCAAACGAACAAGCTAAGCAAGAATCACATGAATCGCTTCGGAAGCTCACTGGGCCAGGCGCCCTCAAGCTCCCGGGCGCCCTGGTGGACCCGGGCGCCCTGGATGCCTCGGGCGCCCCGGGTCCAAGCCAACAAGCAATCGAAGCCGAGAAGCCAGGAGACCATTTCAACCGGGGCGCCCCCAGTGTCTCGGGCGCCCCCGTCAGCTCCGAGCCCGATTCTGGAGGGATAAGCACTGACCGACCTTCGGACGAGAGTTCTCGGATCCGAAGGCACGTGTCAGGCGCCCCCAGCGTCCCGGGCGCCCCCAGGAGTTCTATAAAAGGGGCTCGACCCCTCAGGCTTCAAAACACACTTTTCCAACGCCCCAACGCTCTTCGCTCAAGCGCTCTACTCCGGAAACTTCTGATCTCGAGGTTCTAGCGCCATCGACGACCCTCCACACCGAAGTACAATCCACACCGGGCGTCGTTAACGAAGAGTTAAATTGTTCTTTTTACTGCACTACTACTGTACAAATCTCTGTAAAACTTTACGCATTATAGAATTGCCCGCAGTAAACGGTCAAGGACCGTGGGCCTTGGTGTAGGAGCTGACCGCGACTCCGAACCAAGTAAAAACGCTTGTGTTCCTTGTGTGTGTTTTTAATTTCCGCTGCGTATTCTCTTAAAGTTTTATCCGAAACGTGTTCACGATATTAACCCCCCCCCTCTATCGTGTTTTCTCGATCCAACAAGTGGTATCAGAGCGAGGAAGATCAAATTTGGTGCAACCACCAATTTGAGAGTTTTTTGGATTTTTACGAAATAATTTATTTTCTTCGATCGAATTTTTTTTATCATTAATCGAGGTTGGTGCAACACCACTCGATAAATTTTTTTCTTCTTCTTCCCGCACTGCTAATCCAAGACCAAGTCTTGGGACATTTTTTTTCGTTATCTTTGTTCAGAATAATTCCAAAATGGCCACGCAAGAGGGCTTCAGTACCGCCAGACCACCACTCTTCAGTCGGGAGGATTTCTCCTACTGGAAGAGTAGGATGGAAGTCCACCTGAAAGCTTAGGTGGACATGTGGATAATTATCCAATCTGATCTGGAAATCCTAAGAAATTCTGAAGGAGTGCCACAACCTTGCACCGAATGGGACGCCTCACTCAAAAGAAATTAATATCGAGGCCGATGCTAAAGCAACCCAGACACTCCAATGCGGCCTAACCAAAGAAGAGCTGAACCGGGCGGGACCATTCAACAGTGCAAAGGAACTTTGGGGTAAGCTAATTGAGTTGCACGAAGGAACCTCCGACACCCGAATTAGTAAGAGGAACCTACTACTAAACAAGTTGTACACAATCAAGATGAACGACAACGAATCTGCAGCCCAGCTCCACGCCAGAATTCAAGAGCTGATGAACGGTCTACACACAATTGGTCACAAGGTAGAGAACCGTGACCTGATCAGGTATGCTCTTAACGCTTTCCCGAGAAATTCTTTGTGGGCATCTATGGTAGATGCGTACAAAGTTTCAAGGGATTTGTCTAAAATTAAATTAGATGAGTTGTTTTCTGAACTTGAGTTACATGAGCAGACTAACTACACACTGGCCTAGAAAGGCATTGCTTTTATTGCAGGTAAAACTAGAAAGATAACCAAAAAGAAGCCTCAACCTGCACCCGAGTCTGATTCAGACTCAGACTCAGAAGATAGCGAAGGAGATCGACCCAAGCTGGTCCGGCTTGCCCGAAACTACTACAAGGAATTGAAGAATCAGTCCAACAGAAGAAAAGCCAGCCGAAAGAAGGAAGAACCAGCTGATCCTTCAAATGAAAAGACCAAACCAAATGTGACCTGTTACGAATGCAAAAAGAAGGGTCACTACAAGACGGAATGCCCAAATCTGAAGGAGACAAAGAAAACAAGAAGGAAGAAGGCCCTTCAAGCAACGTGGGACGAGTCTTCCTCTGAAAAGAGGAAGAGGCCGCACAGTCGAACCTGCTCGCTCTGACTGCTTCGGAAGAAATCGAGACCGAGTCAGAATCGGAATCGGACGACGGCAAACTCACATTTTCAGAAGACGGCGAAATCACTGTAAGTGGATTTTCTAGAATTCAATTAACTGAATTAATTAGTTACCTTTCTCGCGACTTGGCGAAAGCCAAAATCCGAGTCGAATCCCTACAACAGGAAGTAAAACTCCTGAAAGAGGGAGCTGACTCTAGATCCTTAATTGAGAAGGTTCAAGAAGGAACCTCTACTCAAGTTGAAAAACTTGAGAAAGAGAACTCCTCCTTGAAAACTCAAGTCAAGGACCTTAGAGCAGCATTAGAACGATTCACTTCTGGTTCCAAGGGTCTTGACATGATCCTTGGAAAACAGAAGTCAGTTCTAAATTGATCCGGGTTAGGCTATCGAACCAAGGCAAGACAAAGGTCATACTATGTTGTACTGAATCAGTCTAGACATAAAATTCAGGCATGGGTACCCAAACTGTGCTTGAACAAACAAACTGGATCAAATCAGTATTGGATCCCCAAGGACAAGATTCACATCTTGCCGAACCATTATCGTGGCTTTAGTCCAGGGGGAGCCAAATTAAAAATAATTTTCATAGTTAGATGAATTTCTTTTCCTATTTTAAACTGCATGATTGCTTGTCTATTTATTTTCTACAATTTATCATGCTTAGACCTAGGACTGGTTAGATTAAGGACTAAACCAATTAATTGAAATTTGAACAACATAGTATTGGGTGACGGTGAGATGATAGTACGCTAGGGAAACCTCTTCTAATAAGGTCAAGTATACATTACTTGGTCTCTTTAGACTGGTGGAACTAGCCGAAGCTACCGATCCAAGACCCAAACTAGTTAGACCAGAATTTTTCAAAAAGTAATTTTGAAAATAAAATTTCATTAAAAGGCTTTGTCAAGGAAAGGGTTGATGATCCAATAAGGCTACGGCCAAAGAAGGCCTAGTGCCTCGCCAAGACCTGGAAGCCAATTTTTGAAATTCAAATTATTCTTTGTCAAATTAAAATCTAACACAAATTTTCAGTTAGTTGTAGATTCAAACACTCCTTTTCAAAATAAATTCAAAACCAATTGTTTTCAAAATTAATTTAACTTTTTCAAAATAAATCATGATTTTTCAAAATAATTTTGTCTCACAAAAACCCATAGGACAAACATGATTGACAACTCTAGAACAGGTGAGATGGTAAAATTTAACTTAACTAAAATTCATGTGATCCCCGTACTGTTGTTTAGTACAAACATTAAATCCTGTAGTTTAGAACGGAGTTGACCTAATTATTTCTTGATTAATCCAGTTAATACTAGTCAAACCATGGCCAAAATAGTTAAACCATAGTCAAAATAGTTAAACCATGGTCAAATGGTCAAACTGGTCAACAATACATCAAAAATTGTCAATTCCTACACATCTCGGGCGCCCGTGACCCCTCGGGCGCCCCCCCCTTCTCTTTCACTTCGATCAAGATAGAATGCTGTCTAAGTCAGGCGCCTGGGTCCTCACGGGCGCCCCCAAGGACGGTCAAAAATTTCAAAAGCTGCATGTAGCAGTTTTTGATCTGACTTCGAGTGCCCGGGCCATCACGGGCGCCCCCATCCAGCACTAGGTCACGTCAGAAACTGCTACACTCTGTCCCGGGCGCCCAAGATAACACCTCTATATAAGCCACCCGAAACCCCCTCATTTTGCCACACCCAAAACACTTCTCTTCTCTAACTCTTCTCCTTTCAAGGCAACCAAACGATCCTCTCGTGCCCTCGACCACTTCACCGCAATCATGCCTCCCCTGATGGTGACTCGGTATCATTTCTTTTGCTCTTAGAATTAATTTCCTTATCATCTTTTCTATTAAACACATGCTTATTATTTTCTTTAGAAAACGTCGTGCAAATCAATCAAACCCCGGGACCGAACCTAGCCCCGACCCTAGGTTCCCAACCTTGGAACTTTGCAACAAATTTGCTAGGACAACGTATAAATCGATAAAAACTAGTTACCTAAATAGGCAATTCTTCACTCAATCTTGTCCATTGGCCATGAATGTTATCAGTTTTTACCAACTAGACAACCTTGTTTTTTGCACTCATCCCATTAACACAACCCTATGTGCAGAATTCTACAACAACATAGTTAGACAGAATGACCTCATGTTTGTCACCACAATTCAAGGGATGCCCTTGACAATAACACCTTCGTTGCTCAACCAATTTCTTGGGCTACGACTCTCTCGGTCCACCTTTTGTTGTTATCCGCCTAGAGATCCTCCTTTTGATGCTCCCTACTCTCACATTGACCTAGACACCCTATACTCCTATTTTTATAGAGATGCTCGAAACCCTCTGGCTAGGCGGTTTCAGTCTGTAGATCTTCAGGTTCAGGACTATGCTCTCTATAGAGTCTTAGTCCGTTGCATTCTTCCTTTGTCCACTAGGGACGTAGAGACCATGCGACCATTCCACACCTTCCTACTGTACGCATTGATCCATCACCTAGATATCGACATTGGACTCCACATGTTCCACACGATTCTATATGCGTCCAGTGTTACCACTCAGGGGCGGGTACACACCCCTTACTGCCACATCATCACCTCCATTCTTCGTCATCACGGTCGTAATATCACCGATGGAGAGATAACCGCGATGACTGAATTTGATGAGATAGGTTTTAGAAACTTTTCCCTAGCGGGCATAGAGGTCTCGGGTACCGGGGTTTTGTCGTGGAGACGTCAGCGAGCTGGACCACAGATCGACTCTGATGAGGAGATAGAGGTCGATGTCACAGATCTGGCGGCCGAGATTCGAGAGCAGATAGACGAGCCTCCACCTTCGACGACTGCCAAGACGCTAGCTCTACTTCGGACAGAGGTACACAGTCTGAGGGAGGAAGTAGAAGCTAATCACGCAGAGTACATGGATTGTTGCAGAGCCGATCGAGAGACTAGCAACGCACGATATCTTGAGATGATGTCGCTGTTTCGATCCTGGCAGCTCAGCTCATCTGATCGTCCCGGTCCCTCCTCCTAGTTTAGATTGGCATTGTACTATTGACTGGCTGACTACCCCTACTCAGTAGGGTTGACTTGTATTTGACTGTGGTGTGACTATGTTGGTCCTCGCTTTGACCAGTTGACTTATCTAGTTAACTAGTTGCTTTTCTTGATTATCTGATCTTTATCAGTGATTATGCTTGGTAGAATAGGCTTACTCTACTTCTGTTTTTGATAAAACTGTTTTATTATTCATCAGTTTCTACTTAATTTGAAAAATCAGTTTGTTGCATTTTTTTTAAAAAAATATATAATAATTTTTCGACTTAGTTTTTTTATGAAAAAAATTAACCCCTTCAAAACTAGGACTTTTTCGCAAATGGACTTAGCTTAGGCCCTAACCCTAGAACTGCATGTACTTATAGATCTAGAAGTCAGCATCTCACAAGCACCTTAGGGTACTTTTTGATTGATCACCTAGAATGGGTTGAGATGCTTAGGTCTTTGCTTTGATTCAAAATGCTTAAGTCTGTGCATCTGCAATAATTGGGGCACTAAATACCAATAAATAGTAATCAAATTAAGTGTCAAGCTTAGAAAATCTAACTTGAACAAAACACTTAATATGACTAACCCTAGCGAAAGCTACTGTTTATAACAGTTAGTAAGTAGCTAATTGGGTTAGACAGACCCGAAAGAGATAAGTCAAAATTGATTTGGTCTAGTTTATACCTTGAATTGGTTCAGCACAGCACATTATTCTTTTGCTATTGCTTTGCTATATTGTTTTGCTATATGGTTTTTTTTATATATGGCAAAGGGGGAGAGATTGGTAAGGAGAGAAGGTTTTTTTTCAAAATTCAAAACCTTATTTCAAAAAGTTGCTTTCAAAATTGCTTCTAAGTACTTGACTTAGGCTATTTTTCAAAATTATTTCTAGGTACTTGACTTAAGTCAATTTTCAAAATTACTTAAGATGCTTTTCAAAATTTTTCTAAGTACTTATCTTAAATGTCTCTAATAGAAAATTTCTAAGTTTAAAAATTTCTTTTTTTCTAAGTATTAAAAAACTTCAGAAGAAGTTTAGAAAATTTTTCTAAAGTGCGGAAACTAAATTATTGACTTGAAAATTTTCTAAGTGTAAATTCTCTAAGTACAAATTTTTCAAGTGCCCAACTCAAAAATTGTTTTTGGAAAATGTTTTCTAACTTCCATTTTTTGGAAAAGATTCTAAGTGTTTCCCCTTTTAGACTTAGAAATTTTTTTAAACCCCGTGAACCGTTGAAAAATCTAGGGGGAGATTCCTTCCAGGGGGACGAAATGAAATTCGAATTTTTTTCGGTTTCTGTTTAAACTTAACTTTTTGAACTGGGTTGCCATAAATCAAAAAGGGGGAGATTGTTGGTGCAGGCAGCACCTAAGTCGAACCTGGGTTTTGATATTGGCAAAGGGTTCAAAAGTTAAGATGTTATTGTGATCTAATGTGCTCACTGAGTGTGCAGAACGAAGTCCTGGTGAAGGGCTGCTGGGGACCTAGCGAAGGACTGCTAGGCATCGAAACCCGAAGACCTGGCGAAGGACTGCTGGGCACCTGGCGAAGGGCCGCTCGGAGTCGAAGACCTGGCGAAGGACTGCTGGGCACCTGGCGAAGGCCCGCTAGGAGTCTAAGACCTGGCAAAGGATTGCTAGGCACTAGCGAAGGACTGCTTGGTACCGAAGACCTGGCGAAGGGCTGCTAGGCACCTGGCGAAGGACTGCTGGGAAAAAGTCCAACCGGAGGAGCCGGTTGGCAAAAGGTAAACTCTCCTGAGAGGAGTAGGTGAGGACGCGTTCCCCGTCGAGAGAACACTAGGCATCGGTTCGACCTAGGGTTCCATTTGGGAGACCCAAAGTCAGAACCAAGACAGCTACGGCTAGATCTCCATACCTAGGGTTCCATTTGGGAGAACAGTAGGTGTGATCGAGAATCGACAAATACCCCATCCTTCTTCTTATGGGTCTTCAGAAAGATCTCCATACAAGTAGGCCGGCAGGCTAGATCTCGTTCATATATACACAAATTTATTTGGCCTAAATTATATGAGTTTAGTAATTAATAAATACAAAATTTACTTGCATAACTTTGAATTAAATTCACCAAATCCATTGTATGCTCAACAATAGATTTAGATCCAAATGATTGCCGGGTTGTTCTAGTGCTCGGGTCATCTGGCTCTGTATTTCTATTGGCTTGGGTCTTTTCAGCATTTTCCTTCCATCATTGTTCAGCCCAGGTGGTCGTCCATACACCCTAAGTCCCAACATTAGCATACGGTGGTCGCCTCACCTTCTTTCATAAATAATACATGTTGTCTCGGTACAACTTGGCACAATAAATATTCCAAGTATTTTTAAATTTTGCCTCATGTCCATCCTCCCATGTATATTTTTTCTGCAATGTAAATTATTGAAATTAGATTATTAAAATTTAGAATAGTAAATATATTAAATATACTTACGACAAATTCATTATTGTAAAATATCTTCGTCTCCTTATCTACATGTCTCCATGTAAGACCAGCAGCGCATACTCTTTCTTTAAATTTTTCGGTAATATAAGAGGACACTCAGTGGTCATTCGGAGTAAATCTGCATAAAAATTATTAAAATATGAAAAATATATTATCACTAAAGTCAGATATGAACATGAATTACTAATAATAAAAAATACTTATGATTCTCCAACAATTTTGAGAACCTTGTAGCCACGGAGTGCTACTGGCTGTTGATCTGGCTACTGCTCTTGATGTTGCTCTGCCATAATAGTATCTACAAAAAAATTACAACACATCATAATAAAGTTTAGAGACATGATCATATAAATAAGAAATAAAATGAATGCATAACTTACTTGATAAACAAAAAAACATAATATCCTGTCATCATTAAGATCACATTAATCAATAGTAGTAGTTTCTAAATCCTCATCGCTAGACTCTGTTAGTTCAACAAGTTTATCACTGTTGGACATATCTCCATTATCTATATCCTCGTAAGTGACGTTAATATCTATAAGTACTTGACATATAGTTTGGAGTTGTGAATCAACTGAATATCTCTCCACGTAATCATTCTGAAATGCATCATGATTTTGAGCATGAGGGTGCTCGACATTTCTATGGTTGAGTGGGTCTTCATTCGACAAACAGACAATCATTGGCTACATCTTCGCCTCCTCGTAGGGCATTAAAGATAGAAAGCTTGACTAGCTAGTACCCCGAAGATGAAAGGTTCAAATTTATTGAACCTTTTGTTGGCATTAACCTCAAGTAAGTTGTAGATTGGATGTATTCTAGTACCTGTTCTTAGGGTCGGATCATACCATGCATATTTGAACAACACATATCTTTTTAAAGGCAATGCAGTATATTCAACCTCTATTATTTCGTCAAGTATGCCATAATAATCAAACTCAATGTTACTATTCTCCATACATCCTTTGACGCATATACCAGAATTGTAAGATAACCTCTTTGATTCTCGGTGTGTGACGTGGAATTTGAGGCCATTAACATAGTAACCAGAGTAAACCATTATTTTATAGAGAGGACCTGATGCAAGATTCAATATCCTATCATCTTTAATATTTGTAATTCTACGATCTTTCACCTATAAAATTAGTTTTAACATAAATTAGGAGATTGAATAATAACTTATAACTCAAATACTATTAAAGATTGCTTTAACTTACATATCTTTGGAACCATAATGCAAATTCCTTCTCTAACTTTGCAACTATCTCACTTGCACCAATTGATGGATTTTGCAGATATAGTTATTGTTCATATAAGCTGACAAAGAATTTCATATATAAGACATTTTAAATCCTCATCGTATCATTTTAAAATGATGACAGTTTTATTAGAGAAGTAAACTTACTTTATATATGGTTTTGACCTCATGACAATTTAAAAGTATTTATGTTCCTACAGTACAGTATTCCTATTGAGTTAACCATCTAGATGAAGATGCACCAATTGCCTTGCCAGGATACATGAAAATAGAAAGCATCAATGGGTTTATCGACCGAGCATCATCAAAATTTCTAGGAGAGTTACGATGTCTGATTTTCACATGATCAGCAAAATAATAGGAGCAGAAAGAAAATGTTTCTTCAACCAGATAAACATTACTTATTGGTCCCTCAACTCTTGCTTTGTTACGAACATTATTCTTTAATTTCTCAAAAATCATTCGAATGAAAACATCCATCTGTACTGAATAGGACCAGCTATTTGTGCCTCATATGTTAAATGCACTGGCAGATGTTCCATTGAATCTAAAAAACTAGGAGGAAAAATTCGCTCTAGCTTACATAGTATAGGCAAATCATATCATCCACCATAATATACCTCATTGTCAAATCTCTAAAAAATAGATTCAATTCTGTGAGCGCTTCCCAGACATTTTGAGGAAGTAAGTCATGAAAAGTTACTGGAATAAGTCTTTGTATGAACATATGATAGTCATGACTTTTCATTCCAAACATCTTTAATCTGTTCATATCGACGCATCTAGCCATATTAGAACCATACCCATCTAGAAATTTTATTTCTTTCAACCAACTACGTAAAGCTTGCTTTCCATCTTTGTCTAAATATAACAAGCTTTTGGAAATCTATTAGATATTTCATCTTGATGTAATTCTAACCTGTTAACTAGCTCTTTTAATTCATCATGTGATTTTGCAGTGTCTTTAGTTTTTCCAGGAACGTTCATCATAGTGTTGAAGATATTATCAAAGATATTTTTTTCAACATGCATAACATCTAAATTATGTTGAATGAGAAGATACTGTTAGTGCAAGATGCATCAGTAATGTCCTCCTCTAGTGTTTCAATGTTTAATAATATGCTTAAGTTAGTGATACATTGAACAAGGTAAGGGTGAGTCAAGAAATCAGTGAAGAAAAGTACTAGTTAACTTAGGCAATAAGTCCTAGTTCGAAGAATTGGACACTAAGTCCTGATCATGGATTGAGCACTAAGTCCTGGCCACGGGATGAGCACCTAAGACCTGACTGAGCGTTGGGCACGAAGTCCTGATTCGAGGAATTGGGCAATAAGTCCTGACCGAGGGCTGGGCACCTAAGTTCTGACATAGGGTTGGGCAATAAGTCATGGTCGCGGACTGGGCACGAAGTCTTGATTCGAGGAATTGGGCAATAAGTCCTAGCCGAGGGCTGGGCATCGAAGTCTTGGTGAGTGAAGGTAGGCACTAAGTCCTGGTGAGTGAAGCTGGGCAAAAGTCCAACCGGAGGAGCCAGTTGGCAAAACTGCTCCTGAGAGAAGTAGACGAAAGGCGCGTTCCCCGGGAAGGGAACATAGGCGTTGGTTCGACCTAGGGTTTCGCGGGAAATCCGAAGTCGGAACCAATTTGTTAAGGCTAAGAATATATATGTGCTTGTCTTGTGTTTGTGTATCTTGCAGGTACCTAGAATTGAAGGCAAAGCAGGCGAACAAACACACAAAAACGGCCTGGAAAGCTATGTTGATGCAGTCTGACCCTGATTGTTATTTTGGTGTTGACACTGATTTAAGTTTTGATTTAAGTTTGGTTGAGCGAATTTGAGTTAAGTCCTGGTCGGGGACTGGGCATGAAACCCTGGTGAGTGAAGCCAGGTGATGGAAATCCCGGTGAGTAAAGACGGGTCCTGGTGAGTGAAGCCAGGTGATGAAAATCCCGGTGAGTGATGCCGGGTCCTTGTGAGTGAAGCCAGGTGATGGAAATCCCGGTGAGTGAAGCCAGGTCCTGGTGAGTGAAGCCAGGTGATGGAAATCCCGGTGAGTGAAGTCGGGTCCCGGTGAGTGAAGCCGGGTGACCGAAACCCTGGTGAGTGAAGCTAGGTCCTAGCTTGGAGGGCTAGGTTGAAGTCCCAGTGAGTGAAGTTGGGCATGGCACGAGTCAGAGAAGGGCTGGAGGCTTGTTTTCGTGACTTAGAGTGCATTTGGGCTTGCCTGGATCGGTCTGGTGACCGATCAGGGAGTTGGCACAGTGCTCCTTCGTGGATCGGTCTGGTGACCGATCCAGCGATGACTGATCGGATTGGTGACCGATCAGGGAGTATGCATTTCACCCACTGCTTGGCTCCTGATCGGTCTGGTGACCGATCAGGGAGCACACAGTGAGGTTAAGTTCCCTTGCTGATCTGCTCCTGATCGGTTTGGTGACCGATCAGGGAGCACACAGTGAGGTTGAGTTCCCTTGCTGATCTGCTCCTAATCGGTCTGGTGACCGATCAGGATCACTGTGCAGATCGTTCTGGAGAACGATCCAGCGTCGCGGGTTCCTCACTATGATCGATCAGGACGGAGCCTGATCTGTCTGGTCATGACCTGATCGGTCTGGTGACCGATCAGGAGGCTCCCTGATCGATCCAGTGACCGATCAGGAGGTTTAGACTGCGAAGCTCAGAAATCGCCCAGTAAAGGGGTGGATCGATCTGGTGATCTATCCACAACTGGGATCGGTCTGGTGATCGATCCAGGAGAGTCCCAGAGAAATCACGATTTCTGATTGAGCGTTGGGGACCGATCAAGACGGAGCCTGATCAGTCTGAACCCAGCCTGATCGATCTGGTGACCGATCAGGAGAGCCTCTGATCGGTCCGGTGACCGATCACTTTAATTCAAATACGCTGTCAGAAGTGTCTGATCGCGTCTGTTTTCTCTGTCGATTCTCTGATACATTGCCGATTCTTTTTGAAATGCATTGCTAAGCCTCTGTTGGAGTGTACAGGTGATAGCAGGTGATTCAAACACTCAAGGAGGGTCAATGGGAGGCTTTCCTTGGAGCAGGTTTGTTTGTTTCTCCTTCTCAGGTTTCATCGGCAACTGGAGCAGGTGGCGACTGATGGAGACTCAGCTGGAGAGGAGGTCTTCAGTAGACTGAGTGCTCAGGGAGGTCAGTGGGTTCAGGTTGGCTCAGTGGATGCTGATGAATCTTGCGATGGTGAGAGGGAGCTTAAGTGACGAAGCTGGAAGCAGAGGAGCGGAGGCGAACAAGACAGAAACTTGGGAAGTTTGGCTGGGTTGTGTTCGTGCTCTCTGTTGCATTGTGCTTGAGCGATCTTGTTGCATTCCTGTGAGATCTTTGTGAGTGTTTCTTCTTGTGTGATCTCTTGTACTCAAGCTCAACCATTTGTGAGATCTGTGGAGAGGTTTCTCCACCGAGAAGGAGGCTCTATCTTATCCGGTGTTCACCGGGGCTTGATCTGCCGATGATCAAGGGATCGCCCACCTTAAGGGCACGCCAAGGAGTAGGGGCAAGTTATCCCCGAACCTTGTATATCGAGGAGTTAGCGTCGGTTTGCCTTCCTTTTGCTTTGGTTTGTTGTTTTTAGTTTTCTGTTTCTGCATTTGCTTCCGCTGCCTAACTCTGAAGTGCAGAAAGATCTTAAAAGCTTCAAGCTTAAGTGTCTGGCTATATTCACCCCCCCCCCCTCTCTAGCCATCCGGGTTCCAACAAATTGCTCTTGGGTGCCTGAATGGATACAGGCGCCCCCAAGCATTTAGGCGCCCTAGAAGCCAAGCGCTTGAATGAATCAGGCGCCCAATAAGCTCCTGGGCGCCCAAGACTGGGTCCTTAAGCAGCTTCACGAAGTTCGCAATTTGGATGGATTTTTGACCGCTACTGAGGCAACGATGCCAAAAATTTGATAGTAGACCAATACTAGTGTCACGAATGAGCCTCAAATTTAGATATTTATAAACTGAAAACCCTTGGCTAACAAAGTTAAAATGTAGAATAGGGGTCTCAGTTCGTATTTTTCCAAGAACTAGTTGTGAATGCTTAATTCAAGCTTGAGAGTTATTTGTCGTTTGATGATTTGGGTTTTCTAATAAAATGGGAGTTTTTACGATAAGAGATGAAATAACAACTTGAAACGAAATAGACTGAATTTAGCTAAAGCATGTAATGAATTAGGAAATTGCGGAAACTAAACATAACCTAATTGACAATTGAGCAATTAAATTCAAACTCTTGAATTGAAACTTAAGAACTAATTGCAGGGAATTAATTGCAGGAAATGAATTGCAGAAATTGAAAACTAAAACAAAACAATTCTTAAGAAGTTGGCTTGAAGTGTAATGGAAACAAGCTAGAGCAATTGAAGAAATACATGTTTAAAACCAAAACTATTCTAAATTGAACATCAAATCAGTTTATCAACAAGACTTCCCTTTGCTATCACACAAAGGTCCAGCTATGAACCCCCTAGCTCAAAAACCAACGAAGGAAAACTCCCTAGATCAATTTTCTCTGTACTGGCCTTCCTGATCGGTCAATCGATCGATCAGGTCATCTTCTGATCGGTCACGGGACCGATCAGAGGCATCTCTGTCTGGTCACCGTGATCGGTCAGTAGCTGAAACATCCCGCGATCTTCTCCCTGCGCCGAGTGCCGATCTGGCTCAAACACCATCAGATTACTTCGGAGAACCCCCTCTAAAGCTCTGATTGCATCAGCTCGATGAAGACAACAACGATCACTGGAATCGATCGTTGGACAGCTCCGATGACACCCTCACCAAGCTCCTTCAGCTGCGAAGATTAGTTAGCAAACAAAACCTGAAATCTTACCTCGATGATACGAAACCTTGAAGACAAACGAATTTGATGTGGTCGCCACGCGATCTGAGAAAGAATGATGAAGAAAAACTCTGAAAGAAACGAAGAACAGATGAAGAAAACTGGATCTAACGATGCTGTGACCTCGCGACGACCCCAATCTAGGGAGGAAGGAGTTGGTTTTATTAGTTTGAAATGAACGGTTGAGATCATCTTTGCTGCATCTGACGGTCGGATCTGCTCTGATCAAGCCCAAACCTTCCAGATCTCAATCAAGGTCAAGATCTACCTCTCAGTAGCTTGGATCTATCAGATTTGCGATGGATGGCTCAAATCATCCTTTCTTTTGAATGGATGGTCTAGATCCTCTTGAGCTTGATCCAACGGTCAGATTGCTTTTGATTTGGATGAAATTTTCAGATCTTGATCTGTGGTCATGATTGACTCTATCTTGAACTCGGATTGATCAGAAGATGACAGATGGCTCAGATCTCACCGTTCCTTGATCGGACGACTCATATTAATCTAAGGCTTGATCGTCTTAATCCGGATCCAATTCTGGCTCAAGTTTGGTCCAATCTGATCTAGGTCCATGATCATTTGATGCCTACAAAATTAGATTCAAAATTAATGCCAAAATATCTCAAATATAGAAAGAATTTTATCCAAAGCCAAAATAGAAAGAATTAATAAAACCTAATGTAAATGCAAACTTAAGCATATAAAAAGAGATCAAAACATGGATTTGAGAGCCTAAATTTATCAACAAAATGGTAATTATCAGCGCCCCATAGCAACACAAGTGCCCTAGCTAAAGCTATAAAAGGGGCTTCGACGCCTCAACTCATATCATCAACGAAAACATCATTCTAAGCATTCCGCGTTTCGACAAAGCACTAGAGACGAAGCTCTGCGACCAAGGAGGCTCCAGGAGGAAGTGCAGGGCACTTCGGAGTTCCAGATCGGCCAGGCGTTCGACTTTTTGTTTGGTTTGCATTTACTTTATGCATTTAACTTTCTCTATCTTTTGATTGTAAAACGTGCATTGTAAGACGAGTTTCTCTGCCTCCGAAAAGTCCAGAAAGGAGACCATTAGTGGACGGGCGCTTCTCGTGCTTAGGCCTTGGACGTACTAACCCTGGGGGGTTGGGAACCAAGTAAAATTTGTGTGCACTCTGAGTTGTTTGTTTTGCTCTTTCTATTTTTCCGCTGCTACTAATTCTCTGTCTAGAACAAACAAACGAACCTCGACGTTTATGACAAGTTCCCAACAAAATTTTAACAAGTTGATATTCACCCCCCCCCCTCTATCGACGGCACCAATCCCCACAGTGGTATCAAAGTCTGGTAGCTCTTCACTGGACTAACAGCCGACGGAGCAAAGACGCCAGGAGTTGAGGGGAAGCCCAGGGGTGAATCAGGTATACTTTTAAATTATGGTAAATTTTAAATTTCATATTACATGTTTTAAGTGCAAGGAGAGAGGACACTATAAAAACCAGCGGCAAAGAATAATGTTTTAAGTGCATGGTTTTTATAGTGTCCTACTCGTAAGACTCGATCATCACCGGCGGCAAAGGAGGTACCAGCGCTAGGAGTCCGGAGGGATAAAAGTCACATCAAGTGCTTCAAATGCCAAAAGCACGGACACTACAAGAATCAGTGTCTAACCAAGGTACGAAAAGTTTATTATTGCAATAATTTTGAAAATTCTGAAATTTCTACACAATTTGTTAAGCATGCTGATAACTTAGATAATTTTTATGATAAAATAGACTTTTTGCAAAATCAACTTAATATGTTGCATGACCAATTACCAAATGTAGTCAATAATAAAATATCAGACATTAATTTGTTAATCCTTAATATCAATGCAATAATTTTTAGAATTAATTCCAACATTGTGTCTGATAATGTTAAGGATAATGATACTTTAACTGATATTTCTCATAAGGTTGTTGATAATGATGAAATCAAAATTAATAATCCTTTAATGTCTAATATTTCAATAATGATAATATTTTTTAGGATAATGATAAAACTATTATTAACACTGATATCTCTTAAATTAATTCTGAGAATATTGAAGATAAAACCTCTTTAGATATTGATTTAATTAATAATTTTTTGGATAATACTGATAACTTTGAAATTAATTATGAAACATTAATTAACAACCCTAAAAACTATTCTACCTACTATGAAGATGTAGAAGAATATAACCTTGATGATGAGGATGAGGAGGAAGAAGAATTTCTTAGAATCAATGATACAGTTAATAAAGTCTACAAAAATTCAAACAAAGCGGAAGTATTAGATAAACTTGAAAAACTAAATGTAAAAGAAATAGTAGATGAGTTAGAAATTTTTGAATTAATGAAACTAATGTAACTAGATCCAAAACTGTTAACAAATTTGAATTAATAACTTCAACATTTAATTTAATCCTAATTAATCCTTAATTAATTTAACTCTATTTCTTAACAATTTTTTCTTAACAACTTAAATTAATCGTCAACCTTAATTATTTTTGTTAGATCTTGTACGGTTGCTAGAGGGGGTGAATAACAATTTTCGGCTTTCTTCTTCCTACGTTGTTAGTTGCGCAAGCGGAAATACAAACAAAACAATAAACAATAAGAAAACAATGCTAACAAGAACGATTTACTTGGTATCCACCCCTAAAGATGACTAATCCAAGAATCCTTCGGTGGATCACTCCCCGGATAACCTCCGGCTAGCCCTTGTCGCTCCTTGTGGGTGGAGAAACCTCACCACAACACTTCGATAATATCTGAGCACCAAGACTACTATTTGGCTCTTGACCAAAGCCAAATTCGTCAAACCTTTTAGCCAACACAAGTCCTCTTAAATAGAACTAAGGCTGAAACCCTCGCCACCAGTCGACTGCTCCCCAGGGGTCGACTGCCCCCAACCAAATCCGACCGTTACACGCCTAACGTTCGAATTTTGGCTGCTACCAGTCGACTGCTCCTAGGGCAGTCGACTGGTCCAGGGTCCAGAACCTACTGTGAGTTTCTGTTTATGCTGGCAGTCGACTATTATAACACCAGTCGACTGCCCAGCCTCTACAAACACTTTCCTCACTCTATTGACCCTCGTCGACATGTGCCTTCAAGTATACTCTCTTGGCTTGCTCCTTGAAGTCCTCTTCCACTGGCTATCGCCCCTCGGATGCGCACGCAAGTCCTCGACTTGCCTCCATGCCACCCTTCACATGTGCCCTTTGAAGTCCACTTCTCAGCTTGCCTTTGGAGTCATCTTCCCTCGGCTCTCGTCCCTTTACGACTTTGCTGACTCTTCACCAGCAGCCTTGACTATTGCCTTCGCGCCCTCTTCGTCTTCGGCCCTCGTCCCTCGGATGCACACAAGCCTCCAGCTTATATCCATGCCATCATTCACGTATGCCTCGATGTCCACGCCCCTCGGCTCATCATCCCTGCTATACCAAGGTCCCTTGGGTGCACACAAGCTTCCAGCTTATCTCCATGCAACCCTTCACCATATCGAAGTCGTCCAGCAAAGTCAATATGTGTAAACCTGCAATCCTGCACACCCAATTACACATATTAGATCACAAGAGAAAACCTAACTTAAACCCTTTGCCCAAACATCAAAACTCATGGTTACTCCCGACCATAGATTGCCTCAACAATTTTAACCTTAATTTAAATTTTAATTATTTTAACCTTAATTAAATCTTAATTATTTTATCCTTAATTAAATTTTAATTATTTTAACCTTAATTAATCCTTAACAAATTAATTTAAATTAATTCTTGATTCAAATTAAATCTTAATAACTTAAATTAAATCTTAATAACTTAAATTAATTAATTCTTAAATTTCCTCAATGTTTAATGATTTCAACTTTAATTAATTAATTCTTAATAATTACACCTAATTAATTCTACAAATTAAATCTTTACTCAATCCTTAATCCACGAACTAAAATTCAAATTAATTACCTTTAAGTATGAACCAAATAAAATTCTACCCAACCGAAACCTCCAATTTAATAATATTAAATATGTCAAATGGGTTGGCATATTCGCGGGTTCACATGACATGTATCAAATCGAGAAGTTGATACATTATTATAAACTTAAGTAAAATGTTTTGACTTGTTTGACTCATGCATAACTTGTTGATGCAGTCTGACCCTGATTGTTGTTTTGGTGTTGACATAGATTTTAGTTTAGGTTGATGAGATGATTGGGATTAAGTCCTAGTCGTAGACTAGGCATACCTAGTGGGACTAGGTTTGATGAAATCCTAACCTGGAGGGTTAGGTGTGGGAAAATCCTAGCTTGGAGGGCTAGGTGTGAAAAATCCTAACCTGGAGGGTTAGGTGTGGAAAAATCCTAGCTTGGAGGGCTAGGTGGATAAAATCCTAGCTTGGAGGGCTAGGTGGATAAAATCCTAGCTTGGAGGGCTAGGTGTTGGCAAAGTCCTAGCTTGGAGGGCTAGGTGTTGGAAAAGTCCTAGCTTGGAGGGCTAGGTGTTGGGAAAGTCCTAGCTTGGAGGGCTAGGTGTTGGAAAAGTCCTAGCTTGGAGGGCTAGGTCTGGAAAAAGTCCTAGCTTGGAGGGCTAGGTGTGAAATCCTGGCTTGGAGGGCCAGGTGGATGAAACCGTGGCTTGGAGGGTCATGTCCTAGCTTAGAGGGCTAGGTTGAAATCCTGGTGAGTGAAGCCAGGTCCTAGCTTGGAGGGCTAGGTTGAAATCCTGGTGAGTGAAGCCAGGTCCTAGCTTGGAGGGCTAGGTTGAAATCTGGTGAGTGAAGCTAGGTCCTAGCTTGGAGGGCTAGGTTGAAGTCCCGGTGAGTGAGACTGGGCACGGAGTCTTGGTCCGAGGGACTGAGCACGAGTCAGGGGAGGCAGTTTTCTTGACTTAGAGAGGGTTTGGCCTTGCCCAGATCGGTCTGGTGACCGATCAGGGAAGTTGGCATGAAGCTCCCTCATGGATCGGTCTGGTGACCGATCCAGCGATGTCTGATCGGTCTGGTGACTGATCAGGGAGCTTCCAGTAACTTTGGCAAACCTACTGTTCGGCTCCTGATCGGTCTGGTGACCGATCAGGGAGAAACCTTGATCGATCAATCTGAACGATCAACTGTCGTAAGGTTTCTCACCCTGACCGATCAGACTGGAGCCTGATCGGTCAGGGAGTGTCCTAATCGGTCTGGTGACCGATCAGTCGTGTATTTCAGGCGGGATTGTGGCAAGCAGATTTCTGGATCGGTTTGGTGACCGATCAGGGTAACCAATCATACAAGCTTGCGATTCCAGGTTTCTCACTGGGGACCGATCAGGCTGGAGCCTAATCGGTCTGGGATCATCCTGATCGGTCCGGTGACCGATCACTTTAATTCAAAATGCACTGTCAGACGCTCTGATCGCATCTGTTCGCATCTGCTTTTTCTGATACACTGCTAATATCTGCTTTAACCTTCTGATACTTTGATTTTCTATTGATTTGCTGCCCTAATGAGCTACTAAGTGTGCAGGTGACTCAGGGATCATCCAAGGGAAGTCAAACAAAGGTTTTCACTATCGCAGGTTTGTCCGTTTTCCATCTCAGGGTGCAACGGATGCTGGCAATGCTGGAGCTGCTGACTGGGGCTTGGCTGAGGGGAGCTCAGGGAGTCCAGAGAGCTCAGTGGTAGCTGGCTGTTGCAGGTGAGCAGCTGGAGGCTGCAGTGAGGTGGTGACCTGGCGATCAGTGAGCTGAGACTTAACACTTGGTGGCGAACAAGTCTCAGTAACGTTACATCTTTTGTTCTTGCAACATCTGATATTGTGCTCTTGCGACAACTCTGTTCCATCATCTTGAGCGAGCAACTGTGATCTTTGAAGCACCCTTCTGTTACTTGAGCACTTGGAAGAGAAACAAGAAGCTTGGCGAGTCTATCAGCGAGAAGACACGAAGAAGGGAGTTCTTGCGTGAGATCTGCGTTGAGTGGAGCTCGGGAGAAGTTTGCTTGTGTTCTTGTGGTTCTAAGTGCTAAGTAAGATCCTTCTTGTGTTTCCTGTGCTTTATACTTGATTCATTTTGAAACACTGTGGAGAGGTTACTCCACCGAGAAGGAGGTTGCATTTTATCCGAATTTTCCGGGGCTTGATCTGCCGACGATCAAGGGATCGCCCACCTTACGGGCACGCCAAGGAGTAGGGGCAAGTTATCCCCGAACCTTGTAAATCCTCTTAGTTAGCGTTTTGTGTTTGTGCTTAGTTTAGGTTTTAATTTCTGCAACTCTGTTTTTGCTTCCGCTGTGCTACTAACTCAACTGCAGAGAAAACCTAAAATAGAAAGAAGTGGGTGTCTAGCTATATTCACCCCCCCTCTAGCCATCCAAGTTCCAACAAGTGGTATCAGAGCTTGGGGCTCTGTTCAAGCGGATTAACAACGAGAGTCAACTACAATTGCTTTGAGAGAAGGTTTTTCCACCACCCGACCTCCCTTCTTTAATGGAGCAGATTTTCAATATTGGAGATCGAAGATGGAGTATTATCTAAAGATGGATATCAACACTTGGTTCGCTGTGAAGGAGGGGTTTTCCCCTCCAAAGGA
Source organism: Boesenbergia rotunda (assembly GCA_024364735.1). NCBI lineage: Eukaryota > Viridiplantae > Streptophyta > Magnoliopsida > Zingiberales > Zingiberaceae > Boesenbergia > Boesenbergia rotunda. Next base: position 281,637 of record JAGFNQ010009432.1, read on the forward strand.
TGATGAAGGAAAAGAATTGGAATCTTGGCGTTGGTCGGCTGAGCAAACTCGGAAGAGTGAAGCCGATGCGAAGGCGGTGGTGACTTTGCAATGTGGCATGAACAAAGACCAACTCATCAAGATTGGTCCCTTTACAAGTGCAAAAGATTTGTGGAATAAACTATCGAACTCCACGAGGGTACCCGAGATTCAAGAATCGCCAAGAGGGATTTGTTCCTCAACCAACTACAAAACCTCTCCATGAAGGAGAGTGAAACGGTGAGTGAACTACATAGTCGGTTCAAGGAAGTCCTCAACGGTCTCCATTCCATTGATGAAAAGGTCGAGAACCGCGACCTTGTAAGGTATGTGCTTAAAGCTTTTCCAAAGAACGCTTTGTGGTCATCCATGATGGATGCCTACAAAGTTTCTAAGGATCTATCAATTGTAAAGTTAGATGATTTATTTTGTGAGATGGAACTACATGAGATGGCTAATAAAGTTCCAAAGGAGAAGGGGATTTCCTTAGTTTCAGGAGAAAACACTAAGAAGAAGAAGGAGAAGACGAAGGAGAAGGAAGTCTCTTCTCTTCATCCTCATCCGAATTCGAATCCGAATTCGAGGAAGATGGCAGCGGGTCTTCTTCCTCCGAGATGACAAATTCTGTTAGAAGGATGATGAGAAAGAGTCAGCGCTTCAAGGGTAAAGGTAACCCTAGTGAAGTTAAGATTGATAAGTCTAATGTTACGTGTTATGAATGTAGTAAGAAAGGGCATTTCAAGAGTGAATGCCCAAAGCTAAAGAAGAAGGAGGATAAATCCAAGAAGAAGAAGAAGGCATTGAAGGCCACTTGGGATGAATCCTCCTCAAGTTTATCTGATGAAGAGAAGGAGGAGAAGAGTACACGACATGTGGCACTCATGGCACTTGAGGGAGATGAGAGCAGTGATGAATCCTCCGACTCCTCAAACGCGGCTTCATCATCTTCGGATGATGAAGAGGTAATCACTCCCGAACTTGAAAAATGCTATAGAACAATTGCATGCTTAACCGATTTGTTGAAAAAGTCAAAAAATAAGGTTAAGTCATTGAAATTAGAAGTTGAACAATTAACATCCTCTAGGGATGAGGATGTTGATGATTTACATGTAGAAATGTTAAAGGATGAGAACAAATCTTTGAAGAGTGAAGTTGAGAGACTAAGAGTGTTCTTGAGAAATTCTCAACTAGCTCAAAGACTCTAGACATGATCCTAAATGCCCAAAGGGCAATCTACAATAGGGCCGGTATTGGTTACCGACCCAAAGAACCATCATTTGTGTCCTTAATGTCTAGGACTGATGTAAGACAATCTAAGACACCTAGGGTTCAAAGAAAAGTAGTCAAGGCATGAGTGCCTAAGTCTTGCTTAGTAGGAGCTTTAGGTCCCAAGGTTTGGGTACCTAAATCTTCTATTTTTCGAATTGTGTAGGTTGTGATTGAGGGGGAGCATCTATCAACTTGGTTCGTTGATAGTGGGTGCTCTAAACACATGACCGGTGATAGATCATTATTCACTACCCTCCAAAGAAAGAGTAAAGGTAATGTTTCATTTGGTAACAATGGTAGTCTTAAGGTCATAGGAATAGGAGACATTCAAATATCCGAATGTCTTAGGATTAAGAATGTCCTTCTAGTCAAGGGGATGACATTTAATCTCCTAAGTGTCAGTCAATTGTGTGATGCGGGTTACACAATTGATTTCCAATCAAGTCAATGTCTAGTTAGACAATATGACAACGTTGATACGGTACTAGTAGGAACAAGAGTAGATAACATTTACCAAGTTTCCTTTAAAAGTGCTACTAATGCTTTTGCTAAGTGTCTCATGTCAAGAGAAGATGAGTCCACCCTTTGGCACCGGAGACTAGCACACGTGAACATGAAGAATATCCGGAAGTTAGCCAACAAGGGTTTAGTTCGTGGCTTACCAAGAATCAAGTATAAAAAGGACAAACTTTGTGATGCATGTCAAATGGGTAAGCAAACAAAATCTGCACATAAAGGTAAAAGCACTGTAAGTACTTCTACCGCATTGGATTTACTTCATATGGACTTGTTTGATTGTAGCACTATCATATCTTGAATGGTAGTAGATATTGCTTTGTTATCATTGATGATTTTACTAGATATACATGGACATATTTTCTAAAATATAAGGATCAAACCTTAGATGTTTTCATTTCTTTTTGTAGAAGAGTTGAAAACGAAAAATCATCAACAATTAAAACAATAAGAAGTGATCATGGAGGTGAATTCCAAAATCAAAGATTTTTAGAGTTTTGTCAAGATAAGGGTATAGACAGAGTTCTCTACTCC